>JAPKLW010001318.1:125814-174517 GCA_026898455.1 Plectranthus barbatus
TTCAAAATCAGAACTAATATCCATGAAGACCTTGCAACATTAAATACAAAAAAAATTAAATAAAATATAATTTAAATGCTTAACAAATTACAATAACAATATACAAAAATTATAACAAAACAGCCATACAATAAATGAAAAAGTGAAATAATAAACATGTTTTCGAGTTGTACTTCATGTTTTGATATTTACAATTCACGAAATGAAGATGATGAAAAAAATTTAAGAATTTTGATTTCTAGTGAATAGAATAGAAAAAAAA
Organism: Plectranthus barbatus; assembly: GCA_026898455.1. NCBI lineage: Eukaryota > Viridiplantae > Streptophyta > Magnoliopsida > Lamiales > Lamiaceae > Plectranthus > Plectranthus barbatus. The sequence goes on from JAPKLW010001318.1 coordinate 126,077, forward strand.
ACTATGATCCTAACCTGTGTCTTCTTCCACAACCAATTTGGTGATAAAATAAGTTGAAAATCTTGAAAATGGAGGAATAATGGTCAAACACAATCCATCGTGCTTGAATAAAAAGTGTATTAGCGCCGCTTTGCTTTTACCAAACTCTAGGTTAATTATTTTCCATTCTGAAATTGATTTTGGCGGAAAAAAAATATACCTCAATGAGGCAAACAAAAACGACGGCGTTTAAATTAAAAATAGCAAAAAAGAAAAAGAAGCAAAAACGACGTCGTCGCCAAGCACTGCACGTCGTGCAGTGTTTTCCCACCCTGCAGACGATCCTTACCCATTAGAATTCATATATTCGAACTTGCCCTAATACATTTGTGTGTGTTTAATTAATGTGTTACTATTAAAAAAAATACATTAATTGCTTCACAAACTCCACCAGTTTGGCCACCTTCACTTTGTCGTATATTTCTCCTCCGCCAACATTCCGTACCCTTCTCCTTCTTCATCTGCCGCCTTCCTTTTCCAATCCATACTCCACATTCGTCAGCCTCCTTCATTGCTGCCGCGGCGATGGCCATCACGGAGAAATTCTTATTAACCTAGTTATTTTCTACTTATTACTTTTTGTTTCTAAATTCGAGTTATAATTGAGTTGATTGATATATGAAATGCAAGATAATTTTGTTTCACTAATAACCCTGGTCCTATAAAAATAAAAAGATATAATAGAGTTCTGGACCTGAATCTCCAAGAAAATATTAAAAAAGATAAGAAACACCTTAACTTCCATGTTTTAATTATGTATGCTGTTGAGGGTGGATTTACTCGGAATATGGAGCCCCGAGAACTATAAGCGAAAACAAACAGGAAACAACATAACAAAAGCACGCGATAAATAAGTTATTAGTTGCAACACAAGTAAATCGAACTGGTCTGGAACTGTAAAGGCGTTGAGCTTTCAGATCTCTTAGCCTAATTTCTAATGAACAAGGGGTTAGGTTTTTCTCTCTTTTTTGCGTGTCCCTTCTTCTATGCGTTGAGGAAGTATTTATAGGAGGTGGCTTCACTCTAGGGTTTCCGCGACCTCCTCCTTTCCGTTGGGGCTACTCCAGTGAATCTCGGGGTGGTCCCTTTACGTGGTGGTTTGGCAGTTCCGAAATCCTCGCGAGGTAGACGTTGTGCGCTTGTTGACCACTTTCGACCGTTGAGCGATTGCCGAAGTAGTTTGCAATTCCTATATAGAGTCCTCTTCCTGTCAATCGAGCCACTTAAGACCCTGGTCGAACTGTCCCTGTCCCTGGACGCCATTCGTACCTTCCTTGATACTAATCGGACTGCTCTTAAGATTGATCGAACTGTTCTCTAGCGTGGTAGGTCCTGATCGGACTGGGCCTCTGTGACTTCGTTGGATTGGCAATGTTGTCAGCCCTTTGCTGGGCCTCGGCCTGATATTCCTGATGGGCCGAATCCAGTTCGGGCCACCAACAATAGCCCCTTTGGCTTGGCTGGTCAGGTCTGTCATGGCCGGTCAAGTCAAAAATAGCGGTTTGGCATGTTTTGTGAAATATTTTCCAGATTTTGGCCCTTCGGACTACCTCATGGGTGGTCCGGCTTTATTCGGGTGTTCGTGAACACCTCTTGGCTCAAAGGACCAGTTCCTCTGTGGGGTTCCTCACCCGCGCAGCCCCGGGAAGCTGCTGCAGGTACTGTCACCGCGGGCCCGAATCCGCGGTGTTAGTTTGGGCAGTTCGGGTTCTGCCTCGTTTTTATTCATGGCCATCCGGTGAGCCCGAGCGAGCTCTGTGGGTTCGCAATTAGGGGTCTTTATCATTTGATACTTGGTTCGTATCCGGGCTCGTAGCCCCTAGTGTTTGTGGAGTTTAGGAGGAAACGATTCTTCTTTCTTTTTGGAGGGTAGGGCTGATCGGTGATATTTCTCCCCATCTTTGTCCTTTTAGGTTAATTTCATTTCAAGAATTGCTCTTTTCTTTTTATGATGAGTTCTTCAACCTCTGATTCTCAAAATCGTGAGGGTTCCGAGGGTGGAGATGTGAACTCAATGCCGCCTTTTACTCCGTCACCACCGAGGGTTCATAATGCCCGGGATTTTGTGGGCCCGGACTGGAGCCTACTCTTTCGGGAACCTGAGAGGGGCGGAGCGAGCACAAGCCGTGTGGTCCTCAGTTTGGATTCGGACTCTGCGAATAATAGAGTATTATTCTAGGTGTTTTGAGGGGTGGATCGGGTGTTATCTGGTGGCACGGCCTGTGGGTCTAGTCGGAGTGTTGGGGCTGAGGTAGTGGAGTTGGACGAAGCGGTCGTGGAGCCAGATTTGGTTGGAGACTATGTTCTCCCGGATGATTGGCGCACTCATAGGGTAGTGGGTGCAGTGTCGACGGTCACTCGGGAAGCTTTGCTGGCTCTGGCGGACACCATCCCGGTGAAGGACGTGCGGTATCGCATCCCAAGGGAGGCGAACCGCTGCTTTGATCCACCCCCTGGCTGTGTGGCCTTTTACACCGCCGCAATGGAGAACGGGGTTGGTCTGCCGGTTCATCCATTCTTTTCGGAGGTGCTGGCCTCCTACAATCTCTCTCTCTTCCAGCTCGCCCCGAACTGCTGGTGCCACCTAGTCCGGGTCTTGCTAGTGAGGATGGACTTAGGGCTAGGGCTCCCGACAGTTCAGGAGTGGCACTACATGTACCGCTTCAACCAGTGCGCGGACAAGCACTACTACTACTTCACCCGATGGACTACGGGGAGGTCGACTCTCATCAAGAAGCCCCCGTCGAACTCGCCCGGGTGGTGGACCAGTTTTTTCTACCTTCGGCTGAACGAGGAACGACCTGAGTTCCTTCGGCACGGAGGGGTTCCGATCCGTGGGTCGCTGAATCCCCTATGTACTTATGATCTTTTCTTCCTTTGGCTCTGCTAATTTTCTCTATCATTGCAGATCATCCTCGCACGGAGCTTTCGCCCGAGGAGCAGGCTCGTGTGGACAGGGCGTACGACGTCACGATCGGTGACAGGGAGTGGGACATCGTCCAGAACGGGAGGTACGTTACATCGACCACCATCCTCGACGGCAAAGGAGTGCTCTACGAACTGCCCCCAAAAATGACCCGCCGCCGCCCTCATGTTCCACCAGACCGGGTCGCCGCCGCCCTCCAGGAGATGAGAAACGCGAGGGACGAGGAGGAGGCCCGTCGTCGACCTCCGAACCCCCCGAAGCGCCAAGAGCTCGAGGCCGAACAGGTTCCGCCTCCTCCGCCTCCTTTTCGGCCTTCAGAGGGGTGCTGGTTGAGTCTACCCGCCCTCGAACTCGCCAAGAGACCATACAGAGGGTCGAGGAGCGGGACAAACGAAAAGACAAGGCGACCGACGGGTCTGATCGCCGCGGGCGTCATCACTCCAGGGAGCACGGGTCGCATCAGAAGAACCCTGACAGGACCATGGTGCCTGTCGCTACGCCTCCGGACCCGGTGGTGGACTCTTTCCTGGTCCACGCGCACCAATTACTTCTGAATCCCTCCGCCGTGGACCAGGCAGGGACTGCCCAGGCGCGTCTGGCACGCTATCAGCTTCGCCAGCTTCAGGTACGACCCTCAATCTTGTCTTTCAGTTTTGCATCCCTCTGACTTTCACTGTGGCCGCAGGCTCAAGTGGAGCTAGACGCTATCCGCCGCGAGCTTGACGTGTTTGGCGACAAATGTGTCGGGGAGATCTACCAACTTCGCAAGGAGCAGGACTCCTTGAAGAAGTATGTAGACTCGCTGAACGAAAAGCTCGACCAGGCAGAGGAGAAGGTCGCTGCGGCGGAGGCGAGGGCTGCGACTGCGCTGAAGGAGGCCGCTGCCACCCAGGCAGAGCTTGATGACGCCCGGAGGATGGCTTCGGAGGCTAGAGCGGACGCGACGAGGCTGGTTGCGGACCTGAAGGCAAGGAACGATCAGCTCCTCTCCCTCGACTCTCGGCTCAAGACGCAGCGCGAGAGCTACTTGGTCGAGGTGGCGAAGTATGAGGAGCGGATCGCTCTGATGCAGACGGGCGAGGGACTTGACTTCGGCGCGCTCATCACCTCGCCGCACTTTGCTGAGACGTATGAGGTATATCTCGAACTTAATCTTCTTGTCATGTCTCTGTTTGTCCTTGCCTAACCTCCTAGTAGACTCTCTCCGAGCAGGTCGAGAGTGAGGTCCGGGAAAGGATTGATAGGAAGTTCCTGGACCTTGACCTCAGCGTCCTGAACGAGCCCGAGCCCGAGCCCGAGCCCGAGGGGAGTGGCGAGGATCAGGCTCAGGAGCAGGAGAAGGAGCGAGAGGAGTCTAAGCAGCAGCTTGTGGAGCAGGATCAAAAGATGCTCGAGGATTCCTCCCGGGAGGTCGATGCTGGGCAGAAGCAGGACGACCCTGCCTCAGGCCCGACCCCAACCGATGGTTCTGGTCCGACCACGGATGCCACTGCCACCGCGTAGCCATCCCTTATTACTGTCGAAAACATATTTCATTTCTGCAAGAAACATTTACTTTACTTTGCTTTGTCTTTTATTACTGTTTTGCCCATGAATGCATGCACTTTTGTTTCTTGTATATTCGTGTAATTTGATCCGGGTAGCTATTTTGCAAAACAGTAGTAATGAGAGTGGGCGACGCCAAAGTCAGTAATTGGTTTAGGAAAGAAATCGGAAAAAGAAATAAGGTAAATTAGGAAACATTATCTGAAGTGCATCCAGGCCATTCTTCGTGTTTGAGGACCTCTATGGTGGGTCGCGTATCCTGCAATAAATTTGTGAGGGGTTGGGCGATGCCAAAGCATCGCCCCTCCGACGCTCAAGTCAGTAAGTATTCGAAAGGTTAATGGGTATTGAAAACTATGAGAGAAGTAGGGTTTTAGAAAAGCGTATCTGGGAGGTCGAATTTGTCGACCTCGTTTCTTTTAGAAGTAGTACTTCTTTAGATGTTTGACGTTCCAGCTATTTCCGATCTCCCTTCCGTCGTGATCTTCTAGGTGGTAAGCACCTCGACCTATGACTCTGGTGCACTTTGTAGGGTCGTGGGTGGCGGGCTGGTTAAGTAATCTTTTAATCGTTCGAGTGCTCTCGTGCACTCATTCGTCCATTCGAACTTCTTTCCTTTCCAAAGCACTTGGAAGAATTTGTGCATTCGGTCGGAGTATCTGGAGATGAAGCAGCTAAGTGCCGCCAATCTGCCTGTGAGTTTCTGAACTTCTTTCAACTTCGTGGGTGTGCGATCCCTTTCACTGTCCTTAACTACGAGGGATCTGCCTCGATTCCTCGCTTGGTTACCACGTGTCCCAGAAATTTCTCGGAAGCCACCCCGAAGGTGCACTTTGTTGGGTTCAACTTCATCCTATATTTGTTGAGAACCTCGAAGGCCTGTCGTAGGTGGTGTACATGATCCTTAGCGTCCTTTGATTTTACCAGCGTATCGTCTATGTACACTTCCATTGTTTTCCCTATGAGTGGTTCGAACATCTTGTTTACGTGTCTTTGATATGTTGATCCTGTGTTCTTGAGTCCGAACGGCATGACCTTGTAGTAGTAGATTCCCTTGCTCATCATGAAGGTTGTCTTCTCCTGGTCTTCGGGGTGCATCAAGATCTGGTTGTATCCCGAAAATGCATCCATGAAGCTTAGCAGCTCATGCTCGGCGGTGGCATCAACGATGCAATCGATATGTGGGAGCGGGAATGGATCCTTAGGACATGCTTTATTGAGGTCCGTGTAGTCCACACAAACCCTGTTCTTCCCGTTCTTCTTCTTCACCACTACGACGTTGGCGAGCCACGTCGGGTACTTTACTTCCCTCACGGATCCGATGTCCAATAATTTTTGTATTTCTTCGTTAATTGCATCATTCTTTTCGGCTGAGAATTTCCTTCTTCTCTGTTGCACGGGCCTATGGTTAGGGTCGACCTGCAACTTGTGCGTCATCACCTCTGGATCAATTCCCACCATGTCTTTATGAGACCACGCGAAGGCGTCCTTCTCGGAACTGAGGAATTCGATCAATTCTGTCCGGACTTCTGGATCCAGTCCGGTGCCGATGTTCGTCTTTTCCCAGGGTCAGTTTGATCAAGCCCGACCTCTTCGGATTCCTCTGATTCTCCTGCCGGGGGTAATGGATCGCTCTTAGCGAAGTGCTACTGGGCGCACACTGCTTTGAAACTCGCGTAATAGCACTACTTGGCAACGTTCTGCTCTCCTCGAATTGTACAAACTCCCCCTGCGGTTGGAAACTTAACTACCTGATGGAATGTTGAGGGTACGGCCCTCAATTGATGCAGCCAGGGTCGTCCGAGCAGGGCATTATAGGCGCTGGGAGCATCGATGACCATGAAAGATACGTCGTGGTGCGCTCCCCCACAGTATGTTGACAGTACTACGGTTCCGACCGTCATCTGGACGCCATCATTGAACCTGATCAGCGGGGTCTGCGATCGAACTACCTTTTCTTTGGGAATCTTCATCTCCTTCAATGCATGCATAAACAGGATGTTCGTCGAGCTCCCGTTATCAACTAGGATCCTCTTTACGAGGCAGTTCGAGATTAGTAAAGATATTACTAGGGCTTCGTCATGAGGGTGGCTCAATCCTGGCACTTCCTCGCTTGTAAACTCAATCGGATGGTGATCCGGGTTTTTGCACGGGGCCACGGCCTCCTCTCGAGTCAGTTGTCTGGCTCTCTTGGTGGCAGACCTCGTGATCCCACTGATTTCTTATCCCCCGGTAATGCAATTGATAGTTCGAACTGGAACTGGGGGCTTGGGCGCATCCGTCTTCGAGGGTCCTGATTCATCGGCCCGCTTATCCCGAGCCCAAGTTCTCTTTCCTCGATCCGACAGGTATTCGGATCGGAACCCTTTCTTCAATAACTTGACCACCTTGAGGCGCAGGGCCCGACAGTCCGCGGTGGTGTGGCCATGATCGTTGTGGAACTCGCAGAATTTCAACACGTCCCGCGAGGCTGGGTCTTTCATCTTCGGAGGCCATCTTACTTTCTCCGGCATTCTTCAGAGCACGTTCTGAACGAGATCAGATGGCTCGATTGAGAGCGTGTACTCTGGGATATAAGGGCCGAGGTTGTTAACCTGCGGTGGCTTGCTATAGGGATGTGACCTGGGTGGACGCCTGTCCTTCTGCTCGCGTTCGACTCTCGTCACGCGTGTTAGGCCTTCCACTGTTGCGGCGTGCTCCCCGATAAGGCTCATCCTCTTCCCACTTAATAAGCACCCAGGCTCTATTCAGGGCGTCGTCCATCGTTTGGCAGGGATAGATGGAAAGTTCGCGATATAGATCAGAGTCTACATCGAGACCTTTCGTGAAGGCCCGCACGATGGTGTTATTAGGGCAGTTAGGCACTGCCACCAATTCCTTGTTGAAGCGCGACAGGTATGCCCTCAGGGGCTCACCCGGTCTCTGGATCACCGCGTAGAGATCGTCCGGGTGCTTATCAAGGCGTCTACTACTGGAGTATTGTCGCAAAAATAGCTGGTGCAACTCCGCAAACGTGGAAATCGAACTCCGGGGCAGGTTGATAAACCACTGGAGAGCTGGCTCCGTTAGGCTAGAACCGAAGCTCTTACACATACAAGCCTTCATCTGGGCTCCCGGAATTGCTAGTGCCAACATCTTCTGCCGGTATACGGCGATGTGGTTTTCTGGATCTGAGGTCCCGTCATAGAGGGTGAAACTTGACGGAGTAAATCTGGATGGTAACTCTGCCTCGGCAATCTCCGGGGAAAAAGGGGACTCCGCATAGCTCTCGCGAGGTATCGTCCTTTCTGGGGGAGGAAGCCCGGGGACCTTGGCGAGTAATGACTCGAAATATCTGAGCCTCTGTTCGAACCGCCGTTCGATCTGTTGAATAGCCTGCAGTTCTAGCCGACTTAACTGGTCGGCCTGTCCCCTAAGGGTTGGTGGATCCCTCGGGGTTCTTTCAGTAGTTGTCCCTCCAGCGTGGTCGAATTCTGCCTCCAGGTTTCTCGTAGTATCTTGAGTACTCTTTTCCGTGCTCCTAAGCTCTTCGACGATGGGCTGCCTATTATTGCTCTGCAGCTGCAGCCTCCGGTTCTCCCTCTCGAGGAGTTCGTACTTCCTCACCATATCTTCCATCCTGACTCCCATTGTCTCGATCATCCCCTTTGCGCTTTGCACTTGTGTCACCAACATTGAAACGTGGGTATCTCCTAGAACGTCTAGCGGTGGCGGTAAGAAAGTCAGCTTTCCTAGAGGAGTAGCGTTGAATGCTCTCATCAGATCATGCACTGTCCCCCCCGCATTAGGTGGATGCGGGGTCCCACTGCTGGTTACGATGGCTCGTCCTCGCCCTGCTCCCGCCGGAGCCCCTCGACCAGCTCCGGGATTAGAACCTTTGCTTCGATCTTCCGTTGCAGCGATCTTCTGGTCATCAACCTCGACAGCATGAGGTTTGCCTGGATCGTCTTCCATTTCCTGCAAAGAGAAAATGAAATTTGTTCTCGAGGTCCCACGGTGGGCGCCAAATTGTTGAGGTGGATTTACTCGGAATATGGAGCCCCGAGAACTATAAGTGAAAACAAACAGGAAACAACATAACAAAAGCACGCGATAAATAAGTGTTGGGAATTATCCCTAAAATCTTCCTTAGGACTTATTTGTAAAAGGTTTTGTTGGATCAAACCTTATCTAGTTGGTCGATCATTTGCTGAAATCTAGAAAGTCTAACGCAACTTGTAAAAAGTCCTGTATAAGTTAAACATCGAGTTGTAATAGACTAGTGTGCTATGAAGACTCCCTAGCAGAGATGATAAGATGATTCGGAAAGTCAAACTCACAGACTGCTAGAGAAGTTGGCAAACAAGAACGTTAGAATGCTAAGGAATTAGCATTCGCGCGTTTCAGCAATCAATGAAGAATCACAAATAAAACAAGTCAAAGGATCTCAAGGAATATTCCTTTAGCAACGTTGAAGCCGAGCTGCGACTCTGACAAAAAAAGGACGCACAAGGGACGAGACTTTCCCTAAGTAGTCTGGGAAGTACATCTCCACCCAGAAAGGCGTTCTACCAGTTTAATCCATTCTTGGAGAAAGAAGCCGTTGTGTCTAACGGGTATGGAGATTCAAAGTTTTGAATCTCCAACTATAAAAGGAAGAATTCAAGAACTGGATAGACTACTGCTTTTACAAATCTACAAGTGCTCTTATCACTTTACTCGCAAACGCTCAAGCTAAAGATTCCCTTGACAAAGTGATCCTTAAAAGTAGTCAGTTGAGAGCCATCTTAAAGTCTATCTGAAGACTCTCAACAACCTGTGGTGTCGTTCATTGAAGTACTGACACTTGATTGAAGATATTCCTGGTTACATTCAAGGATATCTCAATCATTGGGATTCATTTCTTTCAGAAAGGAATCCAACAGTCACTCTTGAAAAACTGTGACTCACACGGGCATTAGCCGCAGACCTGTTAAGTTCCGAGGCAAACTATAAACGCCTCATTAGCAAAGGACAAGTTTTACGAAGGTGTGCCCTTGACTTGCCCGGAGCTGTGATCGGAGAAGTTCAGATTCACGGAGGATAGCTGTCAAGTAGCCAGGCCGAAAGCTCACTGCCTACTTAACTGGAAAGGCGATTCCTTGTACTCTGTATACTTTTCTAGTGAAATTCTTAGCGCTTCGGCTAAGGAGTGGACGTAGATCTATTTGATCGAACCACTATAAATCCTGTGTTCATTTACTGCTTTACTTACTGTTTTATTAGTTTACTGTTCAAAGGGTTGATTTAAAACCTAGCAACTGAGTTGCTAGTGTATATCTGTAAACTAACATTAACAACAACTTGAGATAAGAAAACATTTTGCTGACAATGATATTAAGTGCAAGTGACTTTAATCTATTCCGCTGCATTTCGTGTTATACTTTAAACACGATGACTCTGATATTTCGGGACCAACAAGTGGTATCAGAGCGGGAGGTTGAAAAACCGACTGCTTCTGAGTCGCTTTAAGACCAGATCTATCGCTTTCCTTGCACTTTTATACATTTCTTTTCTCTCAGCTCAGGAAATCACTCAAAGAACATACAAAATGATGAACCACTCCCTTGGAGAATATGACAGAGAGAACTTCTCATCCTGGAAGAAGATGGCTCTCATACAACTTCAGAGCATACACCCTGAGATGGCTGACATACTGTTAAGAGGTCCTATCCAGATTATGAAAGTTAACACTTTTATAGGACAAGGACGTGCTGAAGATGCTGCTGGAGGAGAACCAAGACCTCCAAGACCTGAAATGGTTCCTAAACCATTTGACGAATACACCAGTGAAGACAAGAAGAGAGCTCAACTAGAGCATGTGGCAAAGAAACTTATTCTTGACTCTCTTCCAAAATTGATGAAGGAAAAGGCACTTGACATGGAAACTGCTAAAGAAATGTGGGACTACGTGTGCGAATCCTCTCAGGAAACGGATCAAATGAGACGCAACAAACTGCAGGTAGCCGTAGATAAGTACGAATCTTTTTCTATGCGTGCAGGAGAAACTATTCAAAACATGGAGGAACGCTTCAACACAATAATTGGAGAACTAAGGAGTCTTGGAAAGAAGTATGACAATGGAGAAATGAACAATAAAATCATCTCCAAACTCTATCCAAGAGATGACTGGTTCGCAAAAGTAACAAGCATGAGTGAGAAAGACCTCAACAAATTGACTACATCTGAGGTATTCGCTCAACTCAAAGCTCATGAATTTATAATACAGCAGTCAAAGAAAAATGAAACAGCTGTAGCACAAGCCGCTTCCACTTATGCTGGAAACTCTGAGGACTTAGCATATTTCGCTAAGAAGGACTACAACAAATTCAAGTTGAAAAGACCTTACTATAAACCAGAAAGAACCACTCCAGCATCCCCCTCGAAAGAAGGAACTTTCAGTGCAGGTACACCAGCAATTGATCTAAAGATCAATGAACTGGAAGAGCAGATGAAGAAAATGCAGAGAATGCTGAATGAAGCAAAGGCCGAAAAGGAAGTAAAAGAAATTACATCATCAACTTCTAACCGCTCTTTAGAGCGAAAAATTAGAACTTGCTTTGAGTGTGGTTCTCTGATAACTGCAGTAGAGCGGTTAAGCAAATAAATTTGTAATTACACCCAAAGGTGGTCGATCCCACAGGGAATGTGCAACGAGAAATCCAAAGTACTAGCCATGATTCTTAGGACATAGATGTTTGAGGAAATTGGAAAAGGTTTTTTGTTTTGGAAATTAAAGATAACAATTGCAAGAAATTAAAGGGTTTTGAAATCAATTAAAGGAAAGCACAGATCCTAGGGCAGATAATCTAATCATCAACATGCAAATATCAATCAACTCAGCAATGGGGAAAACATAGATTTTAGTGGATTAAATTCCTTGGTCAGGCAATTAAATCCTAGATTATTAATTAGTGACTATCTCCTCTCGGTCTCAAGAACACCAAATTAATTAATCTCAATAATTATCTAATTAATTCCTATGCAAGTTTCTACCTTTTGAGACAGAAAACAAACACAATTAATTCTCTCTTCCTGTTAACAATTTTCATCTCTCGATCCATCAATTATTAACTATAAACCTAGATCTCAATTCACCTCTCGGTCCTTCTTTTAATCTAGATTATTAAATTAAATCAGAGAATTAATCCATGCTATATGAGTTGATATCAATTAAACATGCATCAGAAAAGAAATCATAACCCTAGAACCTGTTTAGGGTTCTAGCCACAAATCATGACTAGAAAATAAAGAAACATTTAATTAATTGACTTACAAATAAAATAGGAACCTTCAATGCCTTGAAAAACTCCAATGTTCAATGTAAATCCAAGGTAAAACTACATAAAAGATGATTTAAAGATGACTGAAATTCGTGCCTATAAGTTCCAATTTATAGAGGGGGAAAAAGACCTAATTTGGGTATTGAGTAAAAATAGCAAAAACTGCCAAAACAGGCCAAAAATAGCCTTCTCGGGCTTCTGAGTCGACCGACTGAGAAAAATTCGATCGACAGGATTCCTGTCGGTCTACAGAAATCCCGTCGCTCGACTCGGATGCATCTGTCTGCGCAGTCTCACGGTTTTGGCCATAACTTCCTCTCCCGAACTCCGATTGACCCGATTCCAGTTGCGTTGGAAAGCTAATTCAAAGATCTTTCCATCCATGTGCTCCATTAGCTCAGATTCCAACTGTGGAAGAAGTCGTGACTGTTCTCTTGAACATCATCTGCTTTCGGTACGGATTTCCAATGATTTTGGCCTAAAACCTGCAAAATTCACCCATCAAAGGCATAACACCCTCTAAAGTAGACTCATGCACAGAAATAAGTAAAAACATAATATAAAACACTTGAAACAATGGAGAAAAGTATAGATAAGTGAGTATAAATATGAGCTTATCATTCTCCAGATCACTTGAAGCATGATTGTCCGAAGGTCAGCAAAGAAGAACGAGATCGCCTGAAGCAACGATTTGAAAGACGCGCTGCTAAAGCCGTAACCAAGGCACTGCTAACCAGGACAGAGATTGCTGATGAAGAAGAGTTATATTGCTCATCAGAAGAGGATGATAGCGAAGAAGCCTTGTTTGTACTAATGGCAAACATCTCTGAAGATCAGTCTGCTGATGCCAACTACGATGCTGAGGAAACCAATGAATCAGCTCTAGCTGCTGAGGAAGCAGAGGTACTGTCCACTAACTCATCTAGCAATCAAATTATAGACAAATTGGAGGAATCACATTTCGATTCCGAACAAGATTATCTAGTGCAACTATCATTAGAATTTTCAAAGATGTATGAAATCAAAAATGAGATTGTGGGAGAAAATGCTTCGCTAAAACTTCACATTACAAGTTTAATCGAGGAAGTCGAAAGACTAAGGTTAGATAGTGAAGAACTCCTCAAATTAAAAGAAGATTTCTCACAGTTATCAGAAAGATTTCAAACATTTGAAAAGGAAAATCATACATTGAAAAACAAACCAAAAGAGGATTGCATTTGCATGTATGCATCAGCAGGGCTGCTCTCAATGCCCTTGTAAGTAGTCAAAGACATCATTCTGATAAGTCTGGACTTGGATGCGAATCATCAAAAAGAATGTCAAAATCCAATGATAATTCTTTTATGCAAAATCCAATTTTGTTTGTAACTGCGGGGTATAGATCTAATGAAAAAGGTAAAGGAGTAATGTCTGCTGAAACCTTGTCTGTTAGAACAAAGGATAAACCTCAGCAGAATATGTTCACTGAAGCTCAGCAGAGTTCTGCATCAAAGAAAGCCAATAATTCATCTGCTAGATCTCAGCAGAGGACAGAGTATGCTAAGCCCTTATCTAATGGACCTCAGCAGAGGATCCGAAAGACAAATGTTGAACATAACTCTAAGCCTCAGCAGAAGATCCAAAAGATGAATAATAGGCAAGTATTTGATAGAAATCTGCAGAGAAATTCTAGAGTATACACTGAATACTACTCAACCAATCCTAGGAGTACTGAGCATTCAAATTTCAACGCAAGGATAGTACATCCTAATTTTCATCTGAGAAGGCCTACACAGTACAATGCTGTGAGACCCAGCTACCCGCAGAATATACTGCATAAAAGGAATATCTATGCTAAGCCCGAGCCCATTCCACACTATTCTTCAAAGGCAAGGACGGCTAAATTCACTCATTCATCTAGAAACAGGAATTTTATGCCAAAGGTCAAGAAAGTGGTGAATAATGAAACCAAGACAAAAGTCTTGAAAATCACTAAGATGTGGGTTCCGAAAGGAACAATGCTTCATGCTAATCCTGCAGGACCCGACACTAAACGGGTACCTAAATTTGCTTGATTTACTTGCAGGAACAGGACTCCATAGCTACGGAAACATGTATATCCAATGAATGGGTCCTGGACAACGGTTGCTCTGCTCATATGACCAGGAATGAAGAACTATTCTCAGACATAAGAAGACTATTCAACGGTCCAAGAGTCAAGTTCGGAGACAACAGTGAAGGAGAAGTCGTTGGACGAGGTTGCATTGAAAGGAATGGCTTGAGAATCGTCAACGTAGCACTTGTCTCCAACCTGAAGCACAACTTGCTCAGCATAAGTCAACTATGTGAAAATGGGAATACTGTATCTTTTAAAAATACTGGTTGTACTATTGCTGATGCTATTTCAGGAGAAGTAAAGTTACGAGGGATCCGCAAGGGTGGATTATATATTGTCGATTGGCAAAGTGGTCTACAACATTCATGTTTCCTAGCTCTCAATAAGGAGGAAACAACATGGCTATGGCATAAAAGGTTCAATCACTTAAACTTCAAAACCATTAACTATCTTGCCAAACATAAGCTTGTTGTAGGTCTACCAAATAGCACCTTCCGCAAAGAAGGAATATGCAAGTCATGCCAACAAGGAAAGCAACCCAAATCATCCTTCAAGTCAAATCCTGAAAAAGGGACATCTCAAAGGATTCTGGAATTGCTTCATATGGATCTATTTGGCCCAGTAACGCCACCCACTGTAAGTAAACGTCTATATACACTGGTGGTGGTTGATGATTTCTCCAGGTACACTTGGGTACGCCTACTGAAGACGAAGGACGAAGTTAAACTTATCCTTCCGGAGTTGATTCTCAAAGAACAAAACAGTAAAGAAGTTACTGTAAAAAGGATTCGATCTGACAATGGAACAGAATTCTGTAACGGAGCGTTGATGGATTTCTGCGCTGAAGCTGGAATATCACATGAAAAATCTACAGCACGGACTCCTCAACAGAATGGTTTAGCAGAAAGAAGAAATCGAACGCTGAAAGAAGTCGTTCGCTCAATGCTAGCAGACTCGAAACTTCCTACTAAGTATTGGGGTGAAGCAGCCATGACGGCCTGCTACACACAGAACAGGAGTGCTATCACGAGCAGATTCAACAAAACTCCCTATGAAATATATCACGGTCGTAAGCCTTCTATAACTCATCTACGTGCTTTTGGTTCCACATGTTATATTCACAATAACGGCAAAACTAAACTTAATACCTTCTCACCTAAATCTGACGAGGGTGCACTTCTTGGATATGGACACCCCACTCATAAAGGTTACAGGGTATTAAATAAGGTTACTGGCATTGTGGAAATAACTTTCAATGTTATTTTTGATGAGTCTACTTTAGTGCGCAGTGAAAATAAAGAAGAAAAGATTAGCAATCATGAGACTGATGATGTCAATGATCATACATTTCTAAATTCTTTCGAGAATATAAGTATTGATCCGACTAAGTCTATGACTGAATGCAATCCAAACGCGACGCACTCAGCAGGAGACCAAACTGCTGACAAGGCCAGTGATGCTAATGATCATGCTGAGGCCAAATCAACACACATCATAAACGAATCAACTATCCTAGAAGTGATTAATGATGAAGACGACGAAGGAACTCTAAATCTAGAGAGTGATGCTAAGACCGATGCTGATAAAGTTACAATCAATGCTGAAGTTGCTGCCCCCTTGGAAGAAGTGGCAGATCAAGCTGCTACAGACCATCTGAATGCTGAAGCACCCACTGCTGAATTACCAGTAGAGGATCCAGAAAACGATGAAGGAAATGCCAACATTCCTAATGTTGAGCACCAGACAAATGATGAAGAGAACACTTCAGCAGATGACGATCAAGAAGAATTACCAAGTGCTAACATTCAAAACAGACCTACGTGGTTACGTGCTCATCCTCCAGAAGGAATTCTTGGGAACATCAATGACCCTTTATTAACAAGGCGAGGAAATGCTAATGCAATGTTAGCATGCTACATTTCCAGTGAAGAGCCCAAGAAAGTCGAAGAAGCTCTGCTAGACTCCGATTGGGTGAATGCTATGCAAGAGGAGCTTGCAGAATTCACAAGAAACAATGTGTGGGAGCTAGTAGACAGGCCAGAGCATCAGAGTGTGATAGGCACTAAATGGGTATTCAAAAATAAGAAGGATGAATCTGGCACAGTTGTAAGAAATAAAGCAAGACTCGTAGCCAAAGGATATAGACAATGCGAAGGCATTGACTATGATGAGACGTTTGCTCCGGTAGCAAGACTGGAAGCAATTCGTTTATTTTTAGCTTATGCTGCGTATCACGAATTCGATGTGATGCAAATGGATGTGAAGAGTGCTTTTCTCAATGGCGAGCTCAAGGAGGAAGTTTACGTCGAACAACCACCAGGATTTGAGCATGGAAATCAAGTTTACAGACTCAAGAAAGCACTGTACGGTCTGAAGCAAGCACCAAGAGCATGGTATGGAACATTATCAAAGTTCTTGCTATCTAATGGATTTCAGAAAGGGAGGATAGATCAAACTCTCTTTCGCATCAAAGATGGAGATAGCATTCTGCTAGTTCAAATATATGTCGACGATATAATTTTTGGATCGAAGAATCAAGATCTATGCGATAAATTCTCCGATCTTATGACTAGCAACTTTCAAATGAGCATGATGGGAAAGATGTCTTATTTCCTTGGATTACAAGTTCAACAATCCAGAGAAGGGATATTCATCCACCAGAAGAAGTATACTCGTGACCTTATTGCAAAATATTGTCCAGAAAAGACTAAGAGCCTACGAATTCCTATAAGCACAACCTGTATTGCTGATCTTGAAAAGGAAGGAGAAGATATTAATCCTACTCTGTATCGTGGAATCATAGGATCTCTGCTATACCTCACTGCTAGCAGACCCGACATATCCTATGCAGTAGGACTATGCGCAAGATATCAAGCTAATCCTAAGAAGTCACACTTCGACACTGCTAAGAGGATTGTTCGCTACTTAAAGTGCACAGAAGGACTAGGAATCTGGTATCCTAGAGCCGATAGCCTTTCTCTCAGTGGATACTCAGATTCAGACTTCGGAGGATGCAAGATTGATAGGAAAAGCACAAGTGGCACGTGTCAATTTCTGGGACACAAGCTTATAAGCTGGTTTAGCAAAAAACAGCATTCTGTTGCCACTTCGACCACCGAAGCAGAGTATGTGGCAGCTGCTAGTTGTTGTTCACAGATTATCTGGATAAAACAACAGTTGGAGGATTATGGTATTACTCCTGAATGCGTGCCAATCTACTGTGATAACAACAGTGCGATGTGTATTACAAAGAAGCCCGTTCATCACTCCAGAACGAAGCACATTGATATTCGTCACCACTTCATCAGAGATCATCAGGAGAAGAAGGACATAGATGTTCAATATATATGCACTGAAGATCAAATTGCGGATATCTTTACAAAACCGCTTCCGGAGTCACGATTCAAGGAGTTATGCATTAAATTGGGACTAATGGAATTAGACGAGACTATGGATGAATGAAATATGGTTTTCATTCTTTCTGGATTTCTTGAAGACTCAATATTCGAATTATAAAGATGCTCATTATTCAGCAGAGCATTTATGATTATTTAGCAGAAGATGTTAACTATCTTGATCACTATTACGGATTTATGTGATCTACGCAATTCATATTCAAGTATATGTCCAGAAGATGCAGATAATGAGAAGATAACTCTTCATTTATAGCAGAATGATGAAAGAACGATCATCTTACACCCTTCCAGATCAAAGGGGAGAGAAAGAGCGAATACAAACAGCGAAGAGAGGAGTACGTACATATAAAAAAAAAACAGAGTACTTTCAGAGTTCAAAATTACAGACATCACATGGTACGAGGATCTCTTGGAAAGAAGTCGGATGGACGAAGGGTCGATGGGCCAACAGCAAGATCAGGAACAGTTTGCTCCAGCAGCCAGCTAAGCTGCATTCCATTTGACAATCCGGCGCTAGGCCAGACGTTGACAACTTCCTTCACCTGGTCAAATACTAGCTTCGCCCAATTGGCATGAAGCCATCCATCGTCGACCACCATCATTGCCTGCCAGACTCCTTTGGTGAGAGATAGTTCCTCGTCGGCGTACATTCCGTTCACCATCCCGTTACAGATGTCGTACAAAACACCGTACTCAGGACGAAGGCCTAGTGGCGACACCGTGGTGGAGAACTCGCCCCAATGTCCTCTCTTCCAATGCTTCCAACAAGAGAACTCTGGCGCCACATCACGAGAACGATAGTTGTAGATAGAACTATCACCTTTGGGTAAGTTGAAGTCTCGAGCAAAGGAATCAACCGTCCACTTCACCAAACGATCATTCAACGTACCAAAGATGGTGTCTCCCTCAACTTGCGCTTCACTGAAGAATTTCTGAAGCGCCTCTCGATGGAAATGCTGTGGGGTAACTGTAACATATTTATCAATGCCAGAGGATACCAATTTCTGCATCACCACATCCGGAACCCTGGGATCACTCACATAACAGTGACGAAGGTTCTCCTCACAGAAGATTGGATTACGGCTAATGGTCAAGTGATACATGGGAGAATCTGGGGAACTAGGATCAGAGTTAGACGAAGCAGGGGATTCTTGGTGTAACATGCTTGAAGAAGGAGAAGACATGTTCTAAAGATTTATGGAAAGAATGTTAGAGATGAAGTGAAGATAATCTGAAACGTCTACTTATAGACGAATGGCAACCACCATATTAATGACGGTCTGATCCATTAAGAACAGGAACGTCATGATTCAACGTAATGATTCACTACGTTGGACACTCAATCGTCACCTCGATATTCCAAACGCTGTGACGATAGGAAGCCTCAGGTCTAATCCAATGCATGGCTCGAGAATCATTATAACTTCTTCAGGAATAGTGACTCTCTATGATTAGACACACTATTGCATTTCATCATTTATCTGGAGTTTATCAAGTTCAGAATTAAATGTAACTTCAAGAAAATTCGATGCTGAAGAGGATGAATGAGTCCAAGCTCTCATTCTATCTATGAGAATATTTCTTAAAGGCAAATATTCATTATCAATTCTGGATTACACAAGATGACAATTACAAGAAAAGGACTGCTACATCATCTAATACATCATTTCTGCTACGAGTTTTCGTGAAGACTACTAAGAAGGAGAATTTAGAGCATTTCTCAACCGCAGTTTGGGAAATGAGCTCTCAAGGGATAGAAATCGAAACCCATCAAAGGAAGTCCTTCAGAGACTAGATGCGGAAAGGACTGCTCAAGCAACCAACTTAGCTGCATGCCAGTTGGTAGAGGAATCTGAGGACAAAGATCAATACATTTCTTCACTCCATCGAAGAAGAATCCAGCCCAGTCAACATCCTTCTTTTCAGCATCAATGGCCATCATGGGTCTCCAGATCCGCTGATTCATCACATAGTTCTCAGCAGGGACACCAAAGGTGACATTGCTCAAAATGTCAAAGATGACCCTATATTCCTCCTTCAGATGCAGACACGAAGGCGAAGGTGAAAACTCATATTCAGCAGACTGCCTCCATTCATTCCAGTAACGAACTTCCGGAGCAGTAAGATGGTGGAACACGTCCATGATCCGTACTGGACCTCGTGGAAGACCGAACTTCTGAGAAAATAGATCAGGAGTCCAGCAGACTACTTCGTTGTCATAACAACTCCAGATAGCATTATCCTCAGCCCTACCTCTGAAGATAAAGGTTTGAAGAGCCTCCTTCTCAAACTTTGACGGCATAGTTGTCATGAATTGAGTTAGAGAACTCTCATGAAGAGCACCCATCACAAAGTTGGGAACACGGCAGTTACTGCCATATTCGAAGTACAACCCTGATTCATGAAGAATCTGGTTGCGTGTGATAGTCAGATCACTAGGAGCTCTTGTTATGTTATACATTCTTGGAACAAACAGAGAAAGACAACGAGCTATTCAAGGAAGAAGAGATGAAGTTCAAGAAGGATGGTTGAAAGATGAAGTTTAGGATGATAAGTGCGCTACCACTTATAGCCAGGTCAAAATACTATTCAAAGGGCGAACACTCATCCAAAACGTCTTATCGAATAAATTCAAATCCAGAAGAGCAGAAGTCGAAGAGCCTCGACAAAGGGGGAAACGCCACCTGTTATGATAAAACTACATTCGGCAAATCCTTCTACATGGATTTACTGACGCTCTATTCCACGAATGCTTAAAAAGGATATCAAAGGATTGCACATATCTTTTGATCCAGACAGACATCTACCGTCTTAAATGATATCACTTGAAGATCATACGTGGAAAAAGAAAATTTACGTCAGACACAACCTCAGATGTTGAGATATACATGCTAGCATAGCAGAGACGTCAAAAGGTGTGAAAATTCAATACATCTTTTATTTATCAACAAGATGATATTACACGAAACAGGGGAGATTCGAAGACAACACTACATTCAAGATTCTAGAAGGAAGAAGGTCTAAACGGAAAGAAGTCCTCAGTCACAAGATTAGTTGGTCCTTCAGCTAAGTGAGGAAAACTTTGCTCTAGCAGCCAACTAAGTTGCATTCCGTTGAGGAGAGGCACGGCAGGATAATACTCGACGCAATCTCGAACGCTGTTGTAGATATAACCAGCCCAGTCTACTTCGGCTCCATCATCGATCGCCATCATGAGTTGCCAAGTCTCCTTCGAAAAGAACGTATCGTCAATACACTCTCCCATTAGCATATTGTTGGCCACACGGTAGAGCACCCAATAAGGAGTGCGCAGATCGTACGCAGAGACCGACAAAGAGAATTCCGACGAAGGACAACGTCTCCATTTCTGCCACGCCGACCACTCAGGGGCAATGTCCGTCACACGACAATTGAAGACAGACCCAGGGCCTCTCGGAAGACCGAATTGACGAGAAAAGACTTCCGGTGACCAATAGATGAGTTTCCCAAGGAAGAAACCATATATGCCATCTTCCTCCAGAGAACAACTCTCCATGAATTCTCGAAGCATGTCGCCTTGAAAACGCCTTGGAGTAGTAGTGACAAATTGGGTTAATCCACTTCGATTTAACCTCAACATGATCATTTCTACAACCCTTGGAGTATTATCGTAAAGAGAATTCAAACCAGCCTCGTGAAGAATCTGGTTTCGGCGCAATTCTAGAGATTGCCCTGGAGAATCCATCTTGATTCTTGAAATTCTTGAAGTAGTATCTGAGAAAGGATGTTCCATCTTCATTGATACTCTCTATAGGGTATTTATAATGAGAAAATCTTAACTCATTTCGTCTGAATTGATCAGACTCAACCAACCAGCGTTATTGCTAGTCTGTCGCCCATCGAATAGAAAGACGCCACGACAGCATGGTCAAAATACGTCTTGGAAATCGCAGTCAAGGGTCGTCGTATAAGCTAAAGATTAAACTATGCTAGAGTACAGACATCTGCTAGCAAATTCAAATTCTGCTAGATATGGAAACTCTGCTAGAATCAAGACATCCATTATCAAAGACAATCTTTGCTGAAGATGGACACATTGCTGAAGAGAAGACATCTGCTATGAACTCAACCTTCTGCTAGGAATTCAGAGCACTGCTAACGACATGTACCGCTAGCAATTACCATCTATGTTCGATTTTGCGGAATCAGCTCAAGACAAAGTCTTTGCTAGAAGCTTGCGAACTATACTAGCAACTACGACGTCTGCTGCTGAATTACAGTCTATGCTAAAATGGACTTTATGCTAGACTTAGCATCTCTGTTGATTAAAGTACATTCTGCTATCAACCTTCACGCTACTTGGATGTTCACACAGTCATTACATAATCGACTAACAGAGCATATATCCAAAGGATGATCGCAAAAATATATTGTTCTATATATATCATCAACACAGAATTACATCAGCAGATTTAATCAAAAGGAGAAAAAGGTACAAAGGGATAAAAATCTATCCCTCGAAGATTGGAAGGCCCTACAGAGAGATCCGTAAATCTCTGTTCCAGCAACCAACTTAGGGGCATCCCGTAAGGAAGGTGTAGATGAGGGAAATGCTGCACACTTTGGCGGACCCTCTGGAAGATAAAAGACGCCCAATCCACCTCTGCCCGATCATCGATAGCCATCATTCCCTTCCAAACTTCACGCGAGAAAATCATATCGTCTGGATTGACTCCAACTATCATTCCACAAACTAGCTCAAAGAGGACTTGATAGCGAGGAAGGAGCCCATATGCCGAAGGAGTAGGAGAGAAATGCAGATTAGCAGATCGTCTCCACCTCATCCAGGACGACCATTCGGGCGCAATCTCATCACTGCGATACGCCAATACAGAATTCGGGCCCCTCGGCAGACCAAATTCTGAAGCAAACGTATCCACAGTCCACTCCACCAATTGGTTTCTCAAGACACCCACAATAGAGTCTCCAACAGACCGACTCTGTTCCAAGAGAGATTGCAGGTGTTCTCTCTTAAACGCATGAGGAGTCAAGGAGACGAACCTAGACAACCCACACGCTTGCAGACTGGACATTACCCACTCTGCTATGTGGTAGTCTTCTTCATACTCCATATACAGACCAGCATCACAGAGGATTTTGTGACGAGGAACGAAGAGCGATGGACCTTGTTCCATGACTTCGTACTAGACAGTTTTCTTTTGAGAAGAGTAAGAGTTGCAAGAAGGCGTGCACAAACGTTTCATCTATCTATGCTATTTAAAGAAGACATCTTGGTTACTTTACGCTGCTGAAGCTGCAGAGTCACTCAGAGGGATGATATAATTCATTAATGAAGAGGTCATATCAGACGGATTCATGATCATGCCTAAAAAGCACAGCCGAAGGTTATTGGGATTATAGCATATTATACGTGGTATCATCTGCGCATTCTTATTCAAATCGGCTGCTGAAGATTTCTAATCAGAAGTATGACGATTACTTCTCATGATGGAGAAGCATTTAATGCGTTCAAACGGCGGTATCAAATGAGATCGGGACACATCATCCACGCTTACAGATCAAAGGTCGCGGATACTCACACGATCTGACTCTTAACCCTAGCCGTTGATTCAAATTAACGTGACCTTGAATCCTACCCGTTCATTTTCTCCTCGTACTTCGAAACAATTTAAACACTGTTCAGATTTCGAAACCTCCATCTCCCTTCAAAATTCGCCCAACTCGAAAAACCCTCTCATAAAACCTACTCTTCCATGGCTTCGAATCAAGATTCTTCAATCATCTTACCCCAAAACACAAATACCTCTCCAAATCTTGAATCATCACCATCCGAAAACCCAGAAACAGTCAATTTGCAACCTGCCTCATTTACATATCCCTCGATTACCTGCTCGCCTCTGCATGTTCGACATGCACCGGAGTTCACTGGCATCGAGAAGAAGGAGGACATTGATGAGTCCATCCCTTACTATACCTTAGTGACCATGGCACGACAGAAGAAACTATTGACGCATTCGGCAGAACGGAGAAGAGTCGCCCAGATTATGAAGGACAGGATTCTGTACATGCCTCTTGCCAGCAAACAATTTCCTAAATGGATTTTGGACTTACTTGATTCTGAGTTATTGGTAAAGTATCTCACTGGTGAACCTGATCAGTTTCATCCGCATATGGTTTCTGAATTCTATGCTAGGGCTGTTATGAGTGATGATCAGAAATCTTTCAAAACTTGTGTTTATGGAAACATCATAGAAGTAAGTGCTAAGTTACTTGCTCGCACTTTTGGGCTTCGCAACTATGGAGTTAAAATTTCTCAGTATAAGATCACTGAGACCGCTGAAATGAAAAGACGGTGGAACCTTTGGAAGAAACCAGGAGAGAAGAGACAAACGTTCAAGCCTAACACCTCAATTAACACCTTAACAGAGGATTACAAACTTCTTGCAGAAATTGTAATCAAGATGCTTCAATGTGATGCGGGATCATACGCGGAGCTGTCTGCTAAGAAATATGCTGTGTTGATGGCACTCAATGACAATGTTAAAGGAAATTGTGCCGAGTTCATTTTTGAATGCTGGGCAGAACATGCCAAGAAAAACGCTCACATGGAAGTAGATGGGACGTTCTCCTCAAATGTGAACTTTGGACTAAAAATCAGTAAGTTGTTGGAGATTCTGTTCACCAACAAAGGCATAGATCGAGGAGTTGCACTTCTTTCTACCAACTACATTCCGTTAACACGACGCAAGCCAAAGCCAATCAACATCAGAAATCCTCGGAGGTTAAAAGGAAAGTCTAATGTAGATAAGGCTAAACCTACATCTCCAGAGGAACCAGATGAAGAAAGCTTAGCAGCACCTATTCTCCAACATTCCATTCCAATACCTGAAGAGGAATTAGCAATGTTAAAGAAGAATGCAGAAACCGACCAATGTTTCAAGAATTTGGAGGAAATTGAGAAGTTGGGAAATCTTCCAGCTGATCAGATCAACGCCATTGTGACTGAGAAGGAAGCAGATCAGTCTCAACCCATTATTGGAGCATTAGCATTGCCAAATCACCCAACAAAAAGAGTTGCTAACAATCCTCCTGCATCCAAAGCGAAGAAGAAAACCAGGAGACGATTGGAACTTCTGACTGATAAGGAAATTAAGGAGAAAGCAGTGGAAGAAGCAGAATCTGCCAGATTAACCGAAAAAGAGAGTACAGCAGATCCGACATCTGGCCAGCTCAACCTGGACGATACATCTGACCCAGAATACATTCCTAAGTCTCTCAAAGCTACGAAAGAGCAAACTAGGGAAAGCAGGAAAGCAAAGAGGAAACACTTAGTTTTGCTAAAGGACGTTGAAAGGAGAGCATATCAGAAGTTCATCCACAACTTGACACTCGAAGGAAGAGATAGGAACTTCGAACGTATCAAGTCCGCTACTGAAGAATTTCGATCACAACAGAAAGCTAACAAGGAAGCTAATTCAGAAAGCAATGCTAGCAGAGAAATCAATCTCAGCAGAGAAGTCGAAGATAGCATAGTTGATCACATGTCAGAAGACAATCTGCATCAATCATCAGATGCTGGAGAAAGACAAACACCTGGAGAAGATGAGGAAATGACAGAAATATCAGCAAATTCTGTCATAAAAATTGTTACAGCAGATTCGACTGATGATTCACAGTATCTAGCAGAACAAGTGGCGAAGAAAGGAAAAGGGAAGGCTGCATTAGCAGAAGAATCAATCCCCAGTCCACCGCCTACTCAGCAGATCAATATTGATGAGGAAGAACTATCAGATACTGAATTCTCAAGAAGACTAGCATCAGGAGCTTTCAATGAAACTCACTACCACCGGAAGAAGACTCACAAGAAACATGGTGGAGAATCCAGTCAGATTCGTGATATTGAAGATCAAGGTGGATCTCAAATCCATACTGATACAATAATCGGGCATCCAGATGGAAATACCATGTTGACAGTTCTCGACGAACATCCGACAGAATCTCTCGAGCAATCAATTGATGAAGCAATTCAACCAGATCAACATGATCCTTCCAGCCCCGACTATGGACCCTCCTGTATTTCTGAATCCGATTCCGATGGAGAAGCTGAAGAAATTTACAATGCAAAGTTCTTAAGAAAAGAAACAACAGGATCCGAAGCTATTCTTCGAGTACCATTCCATGGACTGCCAGGCCATCGCTATGGACTCCGAAGAATTAGCCAATGGTGTGCAAAGGTTCATCCCGAGGATGCACCAAACTCTGATTTAGGACCTATGGCTGAAGAAATTGAGCAGTTCGTTGAATCTGAAACAGAGAGAGCCATAGCAGATCTATTCCACAGTGTATTGGATGAGTCAATACCTGAAGGACGTCTATTAGCGCAAGAATTCCGTCGATGGAAGAAGTTTGATTATGTCATGCATCAACTCTGCTTTGAAGAAAGGATACTCTGTATCGCAGCTAAAGGATTAAATTTCTGGCGATATGAAGAACGTTGGTGTTTTGACTGGATTGATCAAGTTCCAGGGATGAAACAGTTCTCAGATCAACAAGTTATGTGTAGACTTCATGCTATCAGAGAACATCGCACTATCTCTCAGAATGCAGGACTACCCAAATCTACTTTTGTCCCAGATGGATATTCTGACGCAAGGATTGAACTGTCTAAGCGACAAGCCAAAGCGGCTGTTGCTTATGCGAAACGGCAGTTGGAATATAAATCTCAACAAGAAGACCGTCAGGAAGCTCGACGAAAGGCAAGAGTCACTGAACGTGCTGCTCCGAGACTCGAGTATCCAGATAAGATGTTAGTTGAGATTCTGGACACTGATATCCAGAGCACCATTGAGATTGATATTCAGAACATCATTGAGGAAGCTCAGAAAGATGAAGCTCAGCTTATTCATGAGACCACACAAGTTGTAGAGGCAGCTAAAAGGATATTACTTGAAGAATTAAGCTATCAAGAGTATCTTGCTGCGAATACTAGCCATGAACAACCGTCTAATCCTCCGATGAGTCAAGACCTCGTCATGACTACATCCTTCAATGCCTTTCCCATAACATCTCTACTGATGCCTTTCACACTCGCATCTGAGATAGCAGAGGCTTTCCACTCTTATATGCAAACAGCCGTTGATGAAAGAATAGAAGTAGCAACCAGCCATCTAAGAAGCGAAATGGATGAGATTCGGAGCAATGTATCTCATGTACTATCAGAGGTTGCTGAAACCAAGTTAGCTGTTTCTGAGAACAGGGCAGGTCTTGAAGTTGCTCGTCAAGACATAGCAGACACCAGAATTCAAGCAGAAGCAACAGTTGTGGCCTATGGTTCAAACCTTTTGGCTGCAATCAAAGAGGGGGAAGAAAGAAGAAAAGCTGACCGCAAAAGAAGAAAGAAAGAGAAACAGGAAGCAATAATAAGGGAACAAGAAAGGCTGAGGAAAGAAGAAAAAGCCAAAGAAGAACTCAAACAAAGAGAACTAGAAGCTAGACTTGAGCTACAACGAAAGGAACATGAAGCCAAGCTAGAGCTACAGAAAATTGAACATGAATCTCAAATGCAAAAGATGGCAATGGAACAAGAGAAACTGGCCAAAGAACTGGAGCGTGAGGCTGCTGAAAGAGAAGCAGGAGCAACTCTTGTTGAAAACTTCATGAAGATCACTATGGAGAAGTTCGCGAACATTCAGAAGATTAATTCAGCAGACAATGAAAAAGAAAAGCCAGCTCCCGACTCATGAACGACAAGGTCAATTTCTGTTAACTCAATTGCTCTGTATCCAATTTGTACTGTAAAATGCTAAATCATTTATAAAATTGGATCAGATTTTGACAAAATCTCTTTGTCCACTTCTGAATTCTACTAGTGTGCTATAAGTTGACTTACACTCCTAGTGTATTCAACAAATTTGCATGTGGACATGATGATTATGCTTATGAATGATTGTCGTTTTAAATGAATCTAGCATATTGCTATGTCGTAAACCTTTTAATCGAGAAATATTTCCCAGCAACTTTTGAGGGGGAATTTTACTACAATCATTCCTATTGCTAGAACCTAGCTGGAAAAACTCTGTGATAGATTAGCATAAGATTGTAAAACACAGACATTCTTCCGCTCGGGTCAGCAAATGATAGTAAGCTTTGATCGCACCAAAAAGGGGGAAATTGTTGGGAATTATCCCTAAAATCTTCCTTAGGACTTATTTGTAAAAGGTTTTGTTGGATCAAACCTTATCTAGTTGGTCGATCATTTGCTGAAATCTAGAAAGTCTAACGCAACTTGTAAAAAGTCCTGTATAAGTTAAACATCGAGTTGTAATAGACTAGTGTGCTATGAAGACTCCCTAGCAGAGATGATAAGATGATTCGGAAAGTCAAACTCACAGACTGCTAGAGAAGTTGGCAAACAAGAACGTTAGAATGCTAAGGAATCAGCATTCGCGCGTTTCAGCAATCAATGAAGAATCACAAATAAAACAAGTCAAAGGATCTCAAGGAATATTCCTTTAGCAACGTTGAAGCCGAGCTGCGACTCTGACAAAAAAAAGGACGCACAAGGGACGAGACTTTCCCTAAGTAGTCTGGGAAGTACATCTCCACCCAGAAAGGCGTTCTACCAGTTTAATCCATTCTTGGAGAAAGAAGCCGTTGTGTCTAACGGGTATGGAGATTCAAAGTTTTGAATCTCCAACTATAAAAGGAAGAATTCAAGAACTGGATAGACTACTGCTTTTACAAATCTACAAGTGCTCTTATCACTTTACTCACAAACGCTCAAGCTAAAGATTCCCTTGACAAAGTGATCCTTAAAAGTAGTCAGTTGAGAGCCATCTTAAAGTCTATCTGAAGACTCTCAACAACCTGTGGTGTCGTTCATTGAAGTACTGACACTTGATTGAAGATATTCCTGGTTACATTCAAGGATATCTCAATCATTGGGATTCATTTCTTTCAGAAAGGAATCCAACAGTCACTCTTGAAAAACTGTGACTCACACGGGCATTAGCCGCAGACCTGTTAAGTTCCGAGGCAAACTATAAACGCCTCATTAGCAAAGGACAAGTTTTACGAAGGTGTGCCCTTGACTTGCCCGGAGCTGTGATCGGAGAAGTTCAGATTCACGGAGGATAGCTGTCAAGTAGCCAGGCCGAAAGCTCACTGCCTACTTAACTGGAAAGGCGATTCCTTGTACTCTGTATACTTTTCTAGTGAAATTCTTAGCGCTTCGGCTAAGGAGTGGACGTAGATCTATTTGATCGAACCACTATAAATCCTGTGTTCATTTACTGCTTTACTTACTGTTTTATTAGTTTACTGTTCAAAGGGTTGATTTAAAACCTAGCAACAGAGTTGCTAGTGTATATCTGTAAACTAACATTAACAACAACTTGAGATAAGAAAACATTTTGCTGACAACGATATTAAGTGCAAGTGACTTTAATCTATTCCGCTGCATTTCGTGTTATACTTTAAACACGACGACTCTGATATTTCGGGACCAATAATAAGTTATTAGTTGAAACACAAGTAAATCGAACTGGTCTGGAACTGTAAAGGCGTTGAGCTTTCAGATCTCTTAGCCTAATTTCTAATGAACAAGGGGTTAGGTTTTTCTCTCTTTTTTGCGTGTCCCTTCTTCTATGCGTCGAGGGAGTATTTATAGGAGGTGGCTTCACTCTAGGGTTTCCACGGCCTCCTCCTTTTCGTTGGGGCTACTCCCACGAATCTCGGGGTGGTCCCTTTACGTGGTGGTTTGGCAGTTCCGAAATCCTCGCGAGGTAGACGTTGTGCGCCTGTTGACCACTTTTGACCGTTGAGCGATTGCCGAAGTAGTTCGCAATTCCTATATAGAGCCCCCTTCCTGTCGATCGAGCCACTTAAGACCCTGGTCGAACTGTCCCTGTCCCTGGACGCCATTCGTACCTTCCTTGATGCTAATCGGGCTGCTCTTAAGATTGATCGAAGTGTTCTCTGGCGTGGTAGGTCCTGATCGGACTGGGCCTCTGTGACTTCGTTGGACTGGCAATGCTGTCATCCCTTTGCCGGGCCTCGGCCTGATACTCCTGATGGGCCGAATCCGGTTCGGGCCTCCAACATATGCCATGGAAATCCTTGGATTGGATGAACTGGAAAGTTGTATACTGAAATGAAATGCAGCCTGAATTGGCAGCAATCTCAATTCACAATTGTGAATTATCACTACATTGATGTCGCATATTTTGTATTTGAAGAGGTGATTTTGATTTTGATTTTGATTTTGATTTTGTTTTTATTTTCAATCAGGTTCAGGGCCGGCCAGATTAATTGTTTGTGCAGATTCCAGCAAAGTATGCTTTACACCAGAGCGGCGGAGTTGCGGTTGCGGCGGCAATTATATTGGCCACCAGAGGATCAAGTGTGTGTATTTAGCTGCTGTTTTTTTTTTTTCCCGATGTCTCGATGGTGACTTGGTGAGGCGTGTGCAGACTTTTAATCTTTTAAAAAAACTGCAAATTAAAGAAAATTAAATTGAATCTTAAAAATAAGAAATAAAAAAAGATAATGCTTACAATAGCCTTTTCATTAATTTTCCAATTACATAAATTTTAGAATTGTCTACCAAATATAGTTTTACTAGTAATCTCGTATTTTTAACATTTTCTTTTCATTTATATCTCCCTCCCTCCCACCTTTGCCAGCCTTTGCGTCGAAAGATCAATTTTTGTTGAAGAAATGGAAATTAGGAAATTTTAAGGTTAATTCTCAACATTCTCATATTGGGTTGGTTGTATTGGAAAGTTACAACAAAATTGATTTATACACTTCATACTGACACCTTGATTAGTTAAAAATTAAAACTATAACTAAGAATGTAATCAATTGAACACGTATATGAAGTGATGGGTTTCTCTAATATTTTGTACTAGATTAATTTAATATTGATTCCTCTTGATTAATCACGTTGAAATTTGTTTGCTCCAACACACACACACACACACACACGTTTTGGAGGAGTCAAAATTCACAAGACAAAAATAGGCATGAGATGAGATGCATGAATGGAAATGAAAATTTGAGAGAGTTAAAAACACTTGAGAAGGGTAGTAGTAGGAGTAATACTAATAGCAGAAGATTCAGTAATCCCCAAGATCCAAGCTCAGTAACTATGGAACATCTAAAGTTAGCCAAACCTGTACGTATAACTGTGAGAGACTGCAAAATCCCAATCTTGATTCAATTTTCAAGCCATGTCTGTCTACAAGTAACTGTCTGCCATGGAACACAAAATTTAATGTCAATCCATCATCAAAACAAGCTGATGAAATCAACTAACAAGATTGATGATGAGAGATTCAAATTCAAGAACTAAAACTGAAACCAACTTGATTTCTGTTTACATGCATAGAAACAGAACAAAAGTAGAGGATTCTAGTAAGTTGAATCCATCTTGATTAATGTGAATGCTATGTTGGTTCATATCAATAAGATTGGGTCCTGATCAAACTATTCATCACAAGAATGAAGGAAGCAGTATATCTATGGAGGTAACACTAGACCAACAATGCAAACATTTATGATCAAGTAACATTGAATGATGAAGAAAAAGCCCATGAATTTGTAATTCAACACTTACTGTTTTTGAAGCTGCATTTGAGGCTGTCGAGCTGAACCTGACTTCTGAGAATCTCCAAATCCTTAGCAAACTGCATTCTTTGCTTCTCAAACTCCACCATCTGCCGCTGCTTCGCCACCTCCACTTTCTCGTATATTTCTCCTACTCTCATTATCGCCTCCGCCAACATTCGGTACCCTTCATCTGCCGCCTTCCTTTTCCTACCCACCGTCTGCACTCCACATCCCTCAACATCCTCTTCAGCCTCCATTGCTGCCGCCGCAGCTGCCATCACCGAGAAATTCCTCTCCGTCACGCTGCCGGGGCCGGACCGCTTCGACCTGGGACCCACCGGCACCGACCACGTGAGACTCAGAGGGTGTCTCGCGGACCGATCCTTTTCCCGGCGGAGTATCTCCGGAGAACTGTTACGGTGACCGATCGCAATTTCCGACGGGGAAGTTCTACGGCAAAGATTCTTCGTGCTGGTGCTGTTGGGAGTCTTGTAGAAGGAATCTCCGATGAGGGCGTCGAGGCTTTCGAAGTGCGGCCACGTGGAAACGTAGCGGCCGTGGGATTTGACGATCTTGGACTTCTCCACCTTGAACTTCTTCTTGGCAGTGTCGATGCGGTTCTTGCACTGGATGTCGCTGCGGCGGAGCTTAGCGGACGCGCCGGCGTGGACGGAGTTGACGGCGTCGGCGACTTCCTGCCAGTGCTTCTGTCGGAGATTTCCTCGGTTGAGGTCGAGGTAATGAGATCCCCACGCGTCAATCAGCGTCCGGGTTGCTTCTTCCGACCAGCAATCCTCGCGGCTGGGGAAAACGGGAGTCCGCGGCGGAGGCACCGGCCGCGGTTCGGACAGGAGGTCTGGTTTTTGCGGGGAGGGAGGAGTGAGTTTTTCATCATCGGAGATGACGGCGGCGGCGTGAGGAGGGGAAGGCGTGGTTTGGGAGGACATGTCCGTGAGGAGCGGCGGATGTGGCGGTGCAATTTTGAAGGAGGCGTGTGTGTGTGTGTGTGTGTGTGTGTGTAAAATCGAAGTATTTGGGCTTCTCTGAATTGGACGGCCGGCTTCAGGCTTTGTCACAGTTTAGCGGTAAGTGCTAACCGATGAGGGTTTTTTTATTATTATTTCATTTTTTTTCAAATTAATAATAATAGTAATATCAACTTTGCAATAAATAAGAAAAAAAATAACCAATTTACTTTTGAAATATTAAGAGTCAAGAAAAATAATGTAATTAAAAAGAGATTTATAGTTTATTTGCTTTTTATTAGTTTATAATTCATAAGCAAATAAAAAAAATATTAATAATATATAATTATGAATCATTTTTTTATTTTATCTGTACCTCATTTTGTTTATTTTTCACAAATTTCATTTCATTGTTTTTTTCAATTGGGTTTCTGTTTTGGGCCGGACTAAGCTCTGGGCTTGGACTGAAAGATTAAGGCCGCCAATTTACATACATTTAAAATATTTTCAATCATAGTGTAATATATGGTTGGCGGATCCAATTTAATTAATTCATGGAGGCCCAAAACCCTAATTACTATCCAACAAACGTCTCACATGTAACACGTGTCTGATTTAAAACCTCCAATTTCTTTTTTTATTTCTTATTTCCTTGTAGATACAATA
This sequence comes from Plectranthus barbatus, assembly GCA_026898455.1. Taxonomy (NCBI): domain Eukaryota; kingdom Viridiplantae; phylum Streptophyta; class Magnoliopsida; order Lamiales; family Lamiaceae; genus Plectranthus; species Plectranthus barbatus. Next base: position 158,641 of record JAPKLW010001318.1, read on the forward strand.
GAATCTATTTTGTTTTGTGGTTGAAATTAAATTGTACAAATCTTATAATTATACAATGGAGTATTGCATTCCATATTCGATTCCCATTTTATTGTTTATACTATTTCTAATTTAAATTGTATCATTTTCTTTTAATAAATTAATTGAAAAAGGATCTTTCCGATTTACCTTTTTATATTTTAATTTGATTCTCATTTATATGGAGGTTAAATGTTGCACTTTTATACTAGCATATTGATGGTATTCTTCCCCTATCAAAATGAGGAATCGGTAATGCTCTTCAAATGTCCTCTTTCAATTAAAACCGCATTCAAGAGAGTAACTGAAATAATATTTGAAGAGTGCAAGGATTTATTAAAAATTAAAAAGAAAATAGATAAAAAGTGTTAGCAACAAATTAACCAAAATTAGTTATGAGAGTGTCAAAGTTTTTTTAAGTCCAACATTGAGATGTTTGAACATCACTATATTAGACTTGAACAGTACTTTGACACTACGTTGTTTATCTTACCCTTCCTGCAAGCGGTTACAACAAACTCCTAAGTTTTAGTGATTGTTTGTAACCTTAGATTTCCACGGTTTTTCAGTTCCAATAAATCAGGGAACGTGTATAACTTTATTACTAACCTTATACTATATTATATTGTTGTTTATTTTGTTCCTGAATAATAGGGAATGCCTCCACTACATTAAACCACTCAACACGTGAGTTTGTGTCTGATCGACGGTTACCTAGATCAAGTGGGAAGTGGGAAAGCTTCGTGCAGCACGTCCAAGGAGTGGAGAAGTGGGTACGAAGCTGTGCATTCCAAGCTAGAATAAATAGAGCACAACAAGCTTGAAGAAAGGTTGAGCAATTACACTACACCATCAAGCATTCCATCTTCAAGATTGTAACCGTGCCTTGTCCATTCTTATTGATCGTTGTTGGAAGTGCGAACCTGACCCAACCCGGAAAGCGCAAGAATCAGAGCCCAATATCGTTCAGGGCCCAGCAAAGATAAAGGAACCAGTTCGAGCCAGGGGTTGTCACTGTGAAAAAGTAGTTCGAAAGAAGAGTAGTTCGATAATTACATCAAGCAGGTCGATCAAAGACCACCCGCACTCCAGCAAGTTAAAGAAAGGTCCGAAGCGGAAAATTCGAACCGTCACTACAACCACCCAACGACGTACTGAACGGCTATCTTGCAAAGATATCGGAGCTATTGAAGCTACCACGTTGGCAAGCGGTTCCGAAAGTCACGGCCTCATCACCCAAACAGTTGAGAACAGCACGGAAATCCTAGGGCCAGCTATCCCTTATAAATTCCTCCCCAAAACATTACGAATGGGGAGATGATTATTAGTTGTCTTTTGTAAAAGGCTCTCAGATACAAAACATCCTTCATAGTGATTTAATTTCTATTCTTCATATCAGTAGTTACTTATTCTATATTCAAGTCTTTTTATGTCACTTCTTAGTTTTTTCTCAAGTTCTCGGGGCTCCATATTCTGAACAAATCGACCCTCAACAGTTTGGCGCCCACCGTGGGGCCTCGGGAACAAATTTTCTTTATTTCTCGTACTTTTTCCGCAGGAAATGGCAGACGATCCAGGCAAAATCCGCACTACCGAAGTTGATGGCAAGAAGGTTGTGCCACCAGAGGATCGTGGAAGAGAGTCTAACCCGGGATTAGGATGGGGCACTCCAGCAGCACCTGGAAAAGGACGGATCTCCCAGTCCAGCAGCGGAATCCCGCGTCTTCCTGGGTCGGGTGGGATGGTTAACGATCTGATGAAGGCGTTCGACGCCACGCCACTAGGGGAATTGACATTCCCGCCGCCACCGCCAAACGTTCTGACAGATCCGCATGTATCGAGGCTAGTGTTGGAAGTGCAGAGCGCGAGAAGCGGGATAGAAGAGATGGCAAGGAGGAATGAACTCCTAGAAAGGGAAAATCGGAGACTGCAATTGCAGAATAGCAGCAAGCCACCGATCGTCGAAGAGCCTCGAAGCGTAGAAAGAAATATCGCAAAGAACCTAGAAGCGGAGTTCGATCTCACCGAAGGGAAGACCACCGAGAGGACTCCAGAAAATCCATTAGCTTTCCGACCTGACTTGGGAAATCAGACCGGTCAACTAGGCCGGCCGGAGTTGCAGGCTATTCAACAGATCGAGCGGCGGTTCGAGCAAAGGCTCGGCTACTTCGAGTCCTTGCTCTCCAGAATCCCAGGACTCCCGGCACCAGAGAAGACAATTCCTCGCGAGAGCTACGCGAAGTCCCCCTTTTCACCGAATATCGCCGAGGCCGAACTGCCACCTACGTTCGCTCCGCCAAGCTTCAACCTTTATGATGGACCAGCAGACCCAGAGAATCACATTGTCGTATATCGGCATAAGATGTTGGTACTAGCAATCCCAGGAGCTCTGATGGAAGCTTGTATGTGTAAAAGCTTCGGATCGAGCTTGACGGGGCCCGCTCTCCAATGGTTCATCAACCTGCCCCGTAGCTCAATATCCACGTTCGCAGAGTTGCACCAACTGTTTATACGTCAGTACTCAAGCAGCAGGTGCCTCGACAAGCACCCGGATGACCTCTATACGGTGATCCAGAGACAGGGTGAGTCACTGAGGGCATATTTGACCCGATTTAACAATGAGCTAGTTGCGGTGCCCAACTGCCCAAACAGCACTGTCGTACGAGCCTTCACGAAGGGTCTCGATGTGGATTCTAATTTGTATCGCGAACTCTCCATCTACCCCTGCCAGACAATGGATGACGCTCTGAATCGCGCGTGGGCGCTCATCAAGTGGGAAGAAGATGAGCCCTACCGGCGAGCACGTCGCAGCAGCGGAAAGCCCAGCGTGCAAGAAGAGGGGCGACGAGAACATCGGGATAAGCGTCCACCGAGGCCGCACCCCTACAACAAACCACCGCAGATCAATCACCTCGATCCGTATGTCCCAGAATATACACTTTCGATTGCACCTGCCGATCTAGTTCAGAACGTACTTAGAAAAATGCCTGAGAAGGTGAAATGGCCTCAGAAGATGAAGGCCGACCCTGCCTCGCGGGACACGCAGAAATTCTGCGAGTTTCACAATGACCATGGACATACCACCGCGGACTGCCGGGCCCTGTGCCTCGAAGTGGTCGAACTATTAAAAAAAGGTTTCTTGTCGGAGTACTTGTCGGACCGGGGAAAACGAACTTGGGCTCGAGATAAACAGACCAGCGAGTCAGGACCCCCGAAGGCGGATGCAAACAAACCTCCCGTCCCAGTCCGGACCATCAATTGTATCACCGGAGGGTCGGAAATTAGCGGAATCTCCAGATCAGCCGCCAAGAAAGCCAGGCGACTACCTCGCGAAGAGGCATTAGCACTTCGCAGGAACCCGGCTCACCATCCGATCGAATTCACAAGTGAAGAGGTACCAGGACTGAGCCATCCCCACGATGACGCTTTAGTGATATCACTGCTGATATCGAATTACCTCGTAAAGAGGATCCTGGTTGATAACGGGAGTTCGGCGAACATTCTGTTTTTGCATGCGCTAAGAGAGATGAAGATCCCAGAGGAGAAGATCCTGCGGTCACAAACCCCGCTGATCGGGTTCATGGTCTTCGATGCTCCTAGTGCTTACAACGCCCTGCTAGGCCGACCTTGGTTGCACCAATTAAAGGCTGTTCCTTCGACTTTCCATCAAGTGGTCAAGTTTCCAACCGCAGGGGGAATTTGCACAATTAGAGGCGAGCAGAACGCCGCTAAGGAATGCTACTATGCAAGCTTTAAGGCGGTATGTGCCCAGCAGCACTTCGCCAGGAGCGAACCACTACCCCCGGCAGGAGAATCAGAAGAAACAGAGGAAGTTGGACTTGATCTAACTGACCCGAAAAAAAGACGAACATTGGCACCGGGCTTGAACCAGAGGTCCGGGCCCAACTAATTAAATTCCTCATTTCTGAGCGGGCAACATTCGCATGGTCACACAAGGATATGGTGGGGATAAGCCCAGAGGTCATGACACATAGATTACAAGTCGATCCGAACCACCGACCTATTCAACAAAGAAGAAGAAAGTTCCCGGCGGAGAAAAATGAGGCGATCAATGAAGAAGTACAAAAACTCTTGGACGTCGGATCCATGAGGGAGGTGAAATATCCGACGTGACTCGCCAATGTCGTGGTAGTCAAGAAGAAGAACGGGAAGAATCGTGTATGCGTGGACTACACGGACTTAAACAAAGCGTGTCCCAAATATCCATATCCACTGCCCCACATCGACTACATTGTCGATGCAACTGCGGGGCACGAATTGCTGAGCTTTATGGATGCATTCTCAGGGTATAATCAGATTCTGATGCATCCCGAGGACCAAGAGAAAACCGCCTTCATGACGAACAAAGGGATATACTGCTACAAAGTCATGCCTTTCGGCCTCAAGAACGCAGGGTCCACTTATCAGAGGCTTGTAAACAAGATGTTCGAGGCACTTATAGGAAAAACAATGGAAGTCTATATAGATGACATGCTGGTGAAGTCGAGAGACGCAAATGACCATGTACAACATCTACGACAGGCCTTCGAGGTGCTCAACAGGTACAAAATGAAGTTAAATCCGCAAAGTGCACTTTCGGGGTGGGCTCCAAAAAATTCTTGGGCCACATAGTGACCAGCCAAGGAATCGAGGCCGACCCATCACAAATAAGAGCAATCAAGGAGATCGCGCATCCCAGAACCCCGAAAGAAGTTCAGAAACTCACGGGCAGATTAGCGGCCCTCAGTCGTTTCATTTCGAGATACTCCGATCGAACTCACGAATTCTTCCAAGTGCTGCAAAAAGGCAAGAAGTTCGAGTGGACAGAAGAGTGCGCAAAGGCACTTGAGCGCCTAAAAGATTACCTGGCCAGTCCGCCATTATTGAGCAAACCCGAAAAAGAAGAGGTTCTCTTACTCTACTTGTCCGTGTCTGAACACGCACTTGCAGCGGTTCTGGTCAAAGAAGGGGCAGGGAAACAACATCCCGTGCACTATGCAAGCAAACCATTACTAGACGCAGAAACAAGGTACACAGCGCTGGAGAAGCTAGCATTAGCTCTAGTAGTAGCGACGAGGAAGCTGCGACCCTACTTCGAGTCACATCCCATCAAAGTAATAACGTCCTACCCACTCCGGACTGTGTTCTCAAAACCCAGCCTGTCAGGTAGATTATTAAAGTGGGCAGTAGAAGTAGGGGGGTACGGACTCAGTTTTGAGCCTCGAACGACGATCAAGTCACAAGTACTGACAGATTTTATAGCAGAGTTTACATCAGGACTTCAGATGGACGCAGAAAAAGAGATTGCAAGCTTGGAGATCGGCGAATCGATGAAGGAACCATGAATTCTCCAAGTAGACGAATCGAGCAATATGCATGGTAACGGAGCAGGTATCAGGCTTCAAAGCCCATGGGGAGAAATATTCGAAAGAGCAATCCGGCTAGATTTCGAAACAACCAATAACGAGGAAGAGTATGAAGCACTGGTTCGGGGAATGCAGCTCGCGAAGGAGCTGGGGGCTCGACGTCTCCAAGTACACGGGGACTCACAATTAGTGGTAATGCAGATGGAAGATCACTTTCAAGTCAAAGAACCTCGACTCCAGAAGTATCACAACCTGGCACGAGAAGTGAGGAAAGAGTTCGATGAATGCGAAATCAAACACATCGCACGAGAAGAGAATGCAGAGGCTGACGCACTAGCGAACCTAGCCTCTACCAAACCAACAAGGCAGTGCAAACACATTGTCATATCTTGGGCTGAGGACCCAATCACACCCAGGGTCGTCGAAGTCATGAATGTTACAATTGGCGAACCATGGACAGAACCAATCATGAAGTACCTCGCAAGTGGCATCCTACCAGAAGACAAAATAGCGGCCGTACGCATTACACGAGCAGCAGCCAAGTACACTATTTATAAGGAGAATTTATATAGGAGATCAGTAGAAGGGTCGCTACTTAAATTTCTCGAACCCGCCGCAGGGCAAGTCATCCTCATGGAAATACACGAAGGAGACTGTGGAAGCCACGAAGGGGCTCGACCACTAGCACACAAAGTCATATCCGCTGGATTTTATTGGCCTACACTTCGGAAAGATGCCAAGGATTACGTGCGAAGCTGCGAGGCCTGTCAAAGGTTCGCAGTAGTTAACCAAAGCCACGCAGAGCCACTACACGCCACGATCGCGTCCTGGCCCTTCATGGCTTGGGGGATGGATATAGTAGGAAAGCTGCCAAAAGGAGTGGGGCAAAAAGAATATATTCTGGTAGCCACCGATTATTTTACGAAATGGGTCGAAGCCGAAGCTTTTGCTAACGTAAGAGAGCAGCAAGTGATCAAGTTTCTATGGACTCACATCCTATGCAGATTTGGAGTGTCAAAAGAGATAAGAACAGATAACGGAACCCAATTCACGGGACGAAAAGTGCAAGAATTTTGTGACCAATACAACATCAAACTGGTGTTCTCCACACCAAGGTATCCAGAGGCGAATGGACAAGCCGAATCAACAAACAAGACAATCATGGCCACGATGAAAAAAAGGCTCGAAAGTCATAAAAGAAATTGGGTAGAAGAACTCCCTGGAGTCCTATGGGCATATCGGACTACCCCCAGGACCTCGACAGGAAGCTCACCATTCGCACTAGCCTATGGGGAGGAAGCGGTCATCCCAGCAGAAGTTCGAGGTGGGAGCATACGTGTAGAAACCTGCCAAGAGGCAGAGAACAGCGAGAAGTTAATCAGAAATCTGGAATTGATCGATGAGCAAAGAGACCAAGCGCTACTAAGCATGGCCCAAAGAAGGATGCAAGTCGAGAAATTCTTCAACAAAAAAGTACGCATGCGCACCTTCAAGGAAGGAGACTGGGTGCTCAGAAAAGTCTTTCAGAACAGCAAAGATAAGAGCCAAGGAAAACTTGCACCAACGTGGGAAGGTCCCTACAAGATTACCATAGTTGTAGGCCGAGGTGCCTACCACCTAGAAGACCATGACAGAAGAGAGATAGGGAACAGCTGGAACGTAAAGCACTTAAAGAAGTACTACTTCTAAAGAAACGAGGTCGATAAACTCGACCCTCCAGATACGCTCTCCTAAAAACCCTATCCTTACAATTTCAATACCTAGCAACTTTTCGAGCATTCACTAACTTGAGCGTCGGAGGGGCGATGCTTCGGCATCGCCCAACCCCTCACATAACATTTTCTAATTCATCATATTTCTTTCATCTTCAATTTCTTTTCTTAACATAATTACTGACTTAAGCATGGCGTCGCCCACCTCCCTCATTACGTTTTGCAGATTAAATTTATCAGACAAACCCTACAAGTTCAGGAGAAAAGCAAATGATTCATGAAAATGCCTTAAAGCTAAACAGTAAAGGAGTAAAACCATTCAAAGAGTTACAGCAGAAATTGTTTTTGGAATCAGAGAAAGAAATTATGCAGCAGCAGATTCATCCGGGTTAGGGCCCGTGCTCTCGGTGGGAGTCAGGTTCGATCCAGAGATCAGGACGCTCTGCACTTGCCCACCATCAACCTCCCGGGAGGAGTTTTCGAGCAGCTTCTGGCCTTGTTCTGCATCCCGTTGCTCGGACTCCTGCTCCTGCTCCTGTTCCTGCTCCTGGTCGAGCTCCACCTCCGGCTCAGGCTCGTCCAAGAAAGTGAGGTCGAGGTCCGGGAACTTCCTAGCAATCTTTCCCCGGACCTCACTTTCAATCTAATCAGAAAGAGTCTACTGGGAGGTTAGATGAGAGCAGACAAACAAATTGAGAAAACAAAACTCGAAGAAATACCTCGTAGGTTTCGGCAAAGTGCGGGGAGGTGATGATCGTCCCAAAGTCCAAGCCATCTCCCGCTTGCAGCAGAGCAATCTTCTCCTCGTAGCCCCGAACCTCGGCCTCGTAACTCTCGCGCTGGGTCTTGAGCCGAGAATCAAGAGAGATGAGCTGGTCGCATATCGTCCTCAGATCTGACTGCAGAGTGGCCAAGTCCACCTCAGCTGACCGGAGCTTCTTCCTCAAACCGTCGAGCTCCGCCTGAGTAGCCTCGACCTCCTTCTGAGCTGCCCCGAGTTTCGACTCTGCCACGGCAACCCTTTTCTCCACCGCATCTAGCTTCTCGTTCAGAGAATCTACATACTTCTTCGAAGAGTCGGACTCCTTCCAAAGTTGATAGATCTCCTCGGCGCACTTCTCAGCGAAGATGGTGAGCTCTCGGTGAATACCATCGAGTTCCACCTGAGCTTGCCGACCCCGACACAGTTTTAGGAAACGGCAATTATACACAAGACGAATCTAGGATAATACCTACAGTTGGCGAAGCCCGTAACGCTCCAAGCGCGCCAGAGCAGTTCCTGCCTGATCGACGACGGGTGGGTTCAGCAGAAGGTGTTGCGCGCGCACCAAAAAAGGATCCACGAGTGAATCCGGAGGCGCCACCGTGGCTACGACGACCCTGCTGGACTCTTCATGGCGCGTTTCCCGCTCCCTGGATCGATGGCGCCTGCGACGCTTGAGCTGTTCGGGCTCTTTCTTCTTGGACCTTCCCCTATCATCAGCTTGATGCGGGGTGGTCTGGAGGGTCGATGGGCGAGTAGGCTCATCCCGCTTCTCCTGCGGAGCCCTGTGAGAGGACGGAGGATTCGGCAGAGGCAGAGGAGGATCGTGACGACCAGATTCCACATTTGGATGCTTCGGAGGATTCACCTGACGACGGCGGGCCTCCTCCTCGTCCCGCACCCTTTTCTTCTTGCGGAGGGCTCTAGCCACCTGCTCTGGCGGAACTTGGGGACGTCGCCGGGTCATCTCCTCAGGCAGTTCGGAAAGAATTCCTTCTCGGTTGAGTAGAGTAGTCGCCGTGATGAACCGACCGTTCTGAACTGTGAGCCACTCTCTGTCCCTGACCGAGACGTCGTAAGCCCTATCCACGCGAACCTGCTCCTCAAGCGTGAGCTCGGTCCGCGGATGACCTGCAGAAGCGAGAAAAATAAGTCAGTAAGGCCAAAAAGGATCAAGAATCAACACAAACATAGGGTCGAAAACCCACGAATCGGCACTCCGCCATGTCTAAGGAATTCAGGCCTCCCCTCGTTCAGCTTGAGGAAAAAGTAGGTAGTCCACCACCCGGGTGAGTTCGATGGTGGTCTCTTAATAAGGTTAGACCTCCCCGTGGACCATCGGGTGAAATAATAGTAGTGCTTGTCCGCGCACTGATTAAAACGGTACATATAGTGCCACTCTCGAACCGTAGGAAGCCACAAACCTAAGTCCATCCATACCTGGAGGACCCCGACTAAATGGCACCAGCAGTTTGGGGCCAGCTGGAATGGGGAAAAGTTGTAGGAGGCGAGAACCTCTGAAAAGAATGGGTGCGCAGGAAGGCCAACACCATTGTCCATCGCTGCAGTGTAGAAGGCCACGAAGCCTGGAGGAGGGTCAAAACAACGGTTCACCGCCCTCGGGACACGATATATCACATCTCTGACCGGAACGACTTCCGCTAAAGCCGTCAGGGTACTCCGAGTGACCGTCGAGATGGCGCCCAAGACTCTATGAGTTCGCCACTCCGCCGGAAGCACATGGCTCCCAGCAAGTTCAGGCTCCGCAACCACATCCTCTGCGGTCCTGCCTGAGCCTCCGGCGTCACCACCAGCCATCGTCTGTTATACCCCACGGAATGCCTCGGACAACACCCTGTTGTCCGCAAAATCCGAGTCGGAACTCGAAGCCAAATCTACCCTGCTCGTACCCACGTCAGCCCTCTCGGGGCACTGGAAAACTAAATTCTAATCTGGATCCACGACCGTGCGGTCGCCAGGATTTCTGACCGGAGAAGGAGTGAGGAGGTGTTGAATGTACGGACTCGGAACCCCGACGGTTTTGGGAATCGGAATCAGACGAACTCATAGCTTGAAGATTAAACAAGGTCTTGAAGAAAAAGAAGAATTAACCTAAAACATAAAAGGGGGAAAAAAGAGCCCCGGTCAGCCCATCACTCCCAAAATCAACCAAGAACCATAGTGGACTCTCGGGCCGCGCAACCGACGAGATAAAATAAAAAGAATACAGAGGAAACCACTACCTGACACAAAGGGAAGCGCTGAAAACCTCGAAGAAGCTATCGACCGCCGGAAATTCCAGAAGACGCAATTGATTCGCCAGAAATCTCCAAAAGAAGGAGAGAGAGAAAAATATTGGGAAAAGTAACGAAGATGGCGCGTTGATGGAAGGTTATACTCAAGCGTCCCTTCAACTTCCTCAAAACTACCCAAACCGCCCACGGTTATTACTATACTGCCATCGGCCTTTTGCCGCCAAAATTCAAATTGTTGCGCACAAGCGTTTCGCCAGCTAAGAGTTCGAAAAGAACCACTCCGAGGCTTATAGACCTCGAGCGATTAATTAGGGGCTATACACCCTAAAATCCTATGATAAGACCCTAAACCCGAACCCTGTGAGTTCGCTGGGGCTAACCAGGTGGCCAAAAATTAAAATAGGGCAGAACCCGAACTGCCCAGACTCACACCACGGATTCGGGACCGTGGTAATCGGTACCCGCAGCTTCCCGGGGCTGCGCGGGTGAGGACCCCCACAGAGGAATTGGTCCTCCGAGCCGAGAGGTGCCCACGAGCACCTACAATAAAACCGGACCACCCTCGAGGCAGTCCGAAGGGCCAAAACCTGAGAAATGACTCAAACATAAGTTCGATCACTATATTTTGACTTGACAGGCTTTCTCGATCTTAACCAGCCAAGTCAAAAGGGGCTATTGTTGGAAGTGCGAACCTGACCCGACCCGGATAGCGCAAGAATCAGAGCCCAATATCGTTCAGGGCCCAACAAAGATAAAGGAACCAGTTCGAGCCAGGGGTTGTCACTGTGAAAAAGTAGTTCGAAAGAAAAGTAGTTCGAAAGAAGAGTAGTTTGAAAGAAGAGTAGTTCGATAATTACATCAAGCAGGTCGATCAAATACCGTCCGCACTCCTGCAAGTTAAAGAAAGATCCGAAGCAGAAAATTTGAACCGTCACTACAACCACCCAACAACGTACTGAACGGCTATCTTGCAAAGATATCGGAGCTATTGAAGCTACCACGTTGGCAAGCGGTTCCGAAAGTCACGGCCTCATCACCCAAACAGTTGAAAACAGCACGGAAACCCTAGGGCCAGCTATCCCTTATAAATTCCTCCCCAAAACATTACGAAGGGGGAGATGATTATTAGTTGTCTTTTGTAAAAGGCTCTCAGATACAGAACATCCTTCATAGTGATTTAATTTCTATTCTTCATATCAGTAGTTACTTATTCTATATTCAAGTCTTGTTATGTCACTTCTTAGTTTTTTCTCAAGTTCTCGGGGCTCCATATTCTGAACAAATCGACCCTCAACAGGATTTACCTAAGACCGGGAACTAAAATGACACCATACGAAGTTATTAATGGGAAGAAACCAAATCTCAAACATCTACATGTTTTTGGTTGTGTCTGCTATGTCTTAAATTATAGGGAATATCTGACCAAGTTTAATTCTAGATGCAGTAAGGCCCTGTTCTTGGGTTATTCCAGTAATAGTAGAGCGTACAGGGTTTACAATTTGAACTCTAATATTGTCCAAGAATCTGTGAATGTTGTTTTTGATGATGCAGGTGATTTATTGGAAAAATAGGATAAAGAGAATAGCACGGATCTAATTGAAAATGGACCTGAATTATCAACTGAAGATGATCCCGATGTTATACCTCCACAAATTCCAACATCATGTCCAACATCAGACTCAGATGAAGAATCTACTCCAGGTCATCAAATCACCAACATGGAAAGAAGAGAACCACCTCTGAGAATAAAAAGGAATCATCCAACATCGCAAGTCATTAGGAACGTCACTGAAGGCATTCAAACAAGAAGAAAACCTCCCGTGAACTACAAGGAAATGGTAAGGCTGGTATGTTTAATATCCAAGTTTAACATTATGTATGTTGGTTGTTACCTCTCTCTTACTGAACCTAAAACTGTTGTTGAGGCTTCAAAAGATGAAAACTGAGTTTTGTCTATGCAAGAAGAACTAAACCAGTTTGTTGCAAATGATGTGTGGACTTTAGTACCTAGACCTAAAGGGAAGAATGTTATAGGTACAAAGTGGATTTTCAAAAATAAGAGTGATGAACATGGGAATGTTGTTCGAAATAAGTCTAGACTTGTAGCTCAGGGCTACACACAGGTAGAAGGCATAGACTTTGAAGAAACCTTTGCCCCTGTGGCTAGGTTAGAATCCATTAGGCTTTTAATTGCTATTGCTTGTGCCTCGAACTTTTCTCTATTTCAGATGTGTTTACCCTGGGGGGTGGAGCTGTATCTTGGAGGAGCTCAAAGCAGAAATGCATTGCTGACTCCACCATGGAGGCGGAATATGTCGCCGCCTCCGACGCCTCAAAAGAGGGGGTATGGCTCCGGAACTACCTTTTAGAGTTGGGCGTGATCCCGAGTTTGCCGAGGAGTATCACAATTTATTGTGACAACTCTGGTGCAGTGGCAAACTCAAAGGAACCGCGGTCTCACAGGGCAAGCAAACACATAGAGAGAAAGTACCATATCATACGAGAAATCATACCGAGGGGCGATGTGCTGATTAAGAAGATTGACACTGCTGACAATCTTGCTGATCCGTTTACAAAGAGCTTGCCGCAGAAAGTTTACGAAAGACATATTCGTGAGCTGGGTCTGAGGTGGATGCCGACCACTGATAGTGGTTAAAGTGACAACAGACTAGATAGACGGACTGTATACTCTGTAATAGCTTAGTTATGCTTTGAGTATAAGTGGGAGATTGATGGGTTTTGTATACTGAAAGCATTTATTACAATGAGTATACAACGGTTTATTTCAACAATCGTACATATATGAACAATGGTATCCTCTTGTCTCACCGATAGGGACGATCATACGGCGTGTTGTAGATCGCAGAAGACAGTATGATCACTTGACCTAGTGAGACATAAACCTGATCACAGCCGAGACAGCGTATGAGGATACGTTTGTCCGGATGGCTGCGGCATTGTCGGAATAAGTAGTCTGTCTTGGTTACTTGACATGCTGGTACGTAGAGGTGGCGTATTGATGGACCGCAATGAGATGTATTCGTCTGTCTGACATCAGTGAATACAAGATCTCGTTATATTGATTGAGTTCAAACCCTAACGAAGGTTCAGGGGTTTGCACGGGTTGACTGTTGCTTTAACTTGCCATGGTGGAGAGCCTAAGTAATGTGCTCGTAAATCCGCATCTTGGGTAACAGCAGTTCGTGTAGTACCGCCTGAGACTGGGTTTAGGTAACCATATCCGAGTAATAGGATGGGGACATTCCCTGAGGAGCTCAATAACATTCATCGTGCCAAAGTCCTGCAGGCTGATTAAGTTCAGTCACGAGTGATAAGGTTTGAGTGGTACTACTCAAGAATAATAAGATATTAATTAATTGTAGTTAGAGCTTGTCAGAGGCTCCAATTAATTAATGGATGTCCGGTAACCTTAAATATGGGGATTCTCAATTAATGCAACTCGTTCTCATAACGTGGTAATAAAGGGGTAGGTCAGTATTAATTCTGTGGTGAAAAAGAATTAATATTAATTAATTAATTGTGTCATGGGTTGTGGACATGGGAATTAATTAATTTATAGGCCCACTTTATTATTTGCATTAGGTCCCAGGTCTGGCCCAATTAAATATGCTGAATTGAGCCCAAAATGGCCCATTAGGGTTTACAACCCTAGGTCTATAAATAGACAGCTCTCTCTCATAAGTTGTAACACAGTTGAAACACACTAAACCCTAGAGAGAGAGGAGGCGCCGATTTTGGTAGAGGGAGGAGAATTCCGATTCTGGTCCTTCTCAGAATACAGATCTATAGAGTCCTCACCAGTAGTAGATCTGACCAGCATTGGGACACAGCCCTGAAGATCTGATCTGGAGAACAAACTTCTTTCTTCTTCTCTTTATTTGATTTCGAATTTATTGTTAGAAATTAGATTTCTAATTTCTACTTCCGCAGATAAATTCGGATCGCGTGGTTGAATTGAGATTTGGAATTCAAACGCGAAAGATTGGTTCAGACTCAACGGAATAACGGTAATTCCTCAATCCACGATATGTATTAAATTCATAGGAGCATGCTAGGGTTTTGTGAATTTAAATTATGAGCAATATCCATAGATCAATCCGGTTCAGTTTGGTTTTGGTGATTCGGTTCACGGTAAAACCCTACAGACTCCTCTTTACTCCCTGTAATCTTTGTTTTTGTTTTGGTTTAATGCAGTTTGTTTTTGTTATGGTTGATCCATTTCTTTTACCTGTTGTGTTGGTTGATCATGTTTTCCTTATGGGTTTTAGTTTTTGTTGTGGATGATCTACTTTTCCTTATTTTGTCTTGGTTGAACCATGTGCTGTGGAATGGTAGCAGGAAGGCTAAGATTAAGGGGGAGATTGAGAATGTCAAAGTTTTTGTAAGTCCAACATTGAGATGTTTGAACATCGCTATGTTAGACCTGAACAGTACTTTGACACTACGTTGTTTATCTTACCCTTTCTGCAAGCAGTTACAACAAACTCCTAAGTTTTAGGGATTGTTTGTAATCCTAGATTTCCACGGTTTTTCAGTTCCAATAAATCAGGGAACGTGTATATCTTTATTACTAACCTTATACTATATTATATTGTTGTTTATTTTGTTATTTGATAATAGGGAATGCCTCCACTACATTAAACCACTCAACACGTGAGTTTGTGGCTGATCGACGGTTACCTAGATCAAGTGGGAAGTGGGAAAGCTTCGTGCAACACGTCCAAGGAGTGGAGAAGTGGGTACGAAGTTGTGCATTCCAAACAAGAATAAATAGGGCACGACAAGCTTGAAGAAAGGTTGAGCAATTACACTACTCCATCGAGCATTCCATCTTCAAGATTGTAACCGTGCCTTGTCCATTCTTATTGATCATTCACAAACTGTTTCCTCACGGCATAATCCATCTCCGGAGAGGTTACCTTGTGTTCAGCTTGATAAGAACGGCTTGTCCATATATACTAGTTTAGTGTCTATGTAGAGTGAGAATTATTAAGTGAGTGAACCTAAAATAATTCGAGTTGTTTGTTATTTATTTCACTTTGTAAAAGTCTATTTTATTTAGTGAAATTATTTTAAGGTCAAAAGGTGAAGGGATTCGTGGACTGAATCACGAAGTCCGTTTGTCAAGGATCATTAATTGGAATATCAAAAATAAATTGCTATGTCTATGAACAATCCTAGCATGCTCCTATATTATTATGCATAAGAAGGTTTATGCGGAATACCTGGATTGATGAAACCTGAAGAACGCGTGCGCGGAGATTCCTCTTGATCTTTCCCATGCACAAAGATTTAATTTCCTAACATATTGAGGAAATAAATCTATGAAAATAAAATAATTATTTTCGAAAATAAGGAGAGCGAGAAGAAGAAAAATCCTCCTGATTTGATCTTCTGATCTGTATCCCAACTCGATCTGAAAATTTGGTGAATATTCTCTATCAGATCCCTTGCCCGGTTGAGAAGCAGAATTTCCACCTCGTTCTCAAATCTTAGTCGATCACCACAGCTCCCAAAACTAGTTTGTTGTGTGCAACTTATGATCTTGTGGTGTGTTGAGATCTGAGGAACTGAGGCCTATTTATAGGAAAATACTGGACTCCTATTGGGCTTGAGTTTCATGGGCCAGACCAGAGACCAAAATGCAAATAGCAAATAAGGCCTATCAATTAATTAATTTCCATATTCAACCCATAATATAATTAATTAATTAATATTGATTCATTCCATCAGAGAATCAAT
>JAPKLW010001318.1:174527-191596 GCA_026898455.1 Plectranthus barbatus
GAGATCTAGATTCTTTTAATGTCAGATAAAAGAATCGATCTCGACTTAGGTCCTTATCAATGTGTGCCCCACACCAGCATACCAAGCCATCCAAGATAAGATGCTTATTACTGCGTATGCTGCAGCCTACACCGACAGTTTATCCTGGAACTGTCTCAGCTGTGATAACTATTTATATCTCGCTAGGTCAAACGATCCATACGATCTTCCGTGATCTTCTACACACCGTATGATCTCCCTATCGACGAGATAAGAGGATAATTGCGTTTGCGACACACGTTTGTTAATTCAGACAGGAGATGAACATACAACATTTATGATTCCCAGTATATTAATCAATCGACCTTGTACATTATATACCAATCATAATGCTTTCAGTATATAAATCCATCAAAAGGCTCCCTGGGGAATAGCAATATTACCCAGAAAATTATCCGCTGCGTCTTTCTCTAACACCAACATTATAGTCTAACATTGCAGTGTTTAACGTAAACTCGGGCACAAATTCTATCAAGTTAATTGTGAAAATCTCTTATGCGTTAAAAAAAGGTATTTTGGCTAGGGTTTGCTTATCTTGTTTCTGGTTCATCTACAGATCTTTGTAAATTCGTTTATTGAAAGATCAATAATAACCTTCGTGCATTTCTTATTCTTCTAATTTTTTGGCAAATACCTAACATGCATTATATACCTTTTATTATTTAAACCAAGTTGAATAAAAGGATGTCAAAACTTAAAATATAATGTGTAACTTAAACTATAGAACGAGACTGTTTTACAAATTTTATTTTCGAGAGATGGATTATAAGTCAATTGATTGTCGCTGTAATAATTACATAATTGATTATTATTTACAATTTTTATCTCCCAAGTTATATATATATAGTAAGTCAATGAATGAAATGTGAATATTAGAATCAACGGATTACATCCGTCTCTTAAAATAAGATTCCATAAACAATTTGTCATAAACTTTTTGTATTGTTTGAGATGGGAAGAAACCAAAAACTCATAAATAGGGAGTGAGGAAGCGAGTTCCAATGTATGGCCCTTGATTGTGAGGCATTGAAATATTGGTCACCACATATTTGGATGGAGTTAAATTTACACTTGCAAAATCCCATTTTGATTTGGTTGTAGCAAATTTATATTTCTCCGCCTCTTCAAACTATGATGTTGAAGAGCTAAAAAAAGTGAGAAGTTGACTTCTCATGAACTCCTAAGGACAACTTCTTCTTCTTCTTCATGTATGCCTACTCCACTAATTTCTTGCTTTGTTGTCCCATTTTAGTTTCCTTTGTTGTGTACCTTCTACCACTACCTTATCCTTCCAACCAATGCAATATTACCACCAACATTTTATTTCATGATTTTTCGATTCCATCGAATGAAACTGAATACCACCTACCTCCACTTATTTATCATTTTTCATATTCCCCCTATAAACTATCACATTAACATCAATATTGTTTTTTAAATTTACTTTTATCCTTCAACCTAATCTAATCTATATCTTATCTCATTCAAACTATCTTAAATTAATAATTGAAAATCATGATTTTTATCCCAAGTTTAAATTGGTTATCGTGATTATCTTATTTTTTAAATACTATACTTTAAAATATAATTTATTTGCACCTCGTATCATAATGATATTATTGAGATTTTAAAAATGTAAATAATATCATAACAAATTAGTTCTAATTATATTTATCGAATTCTAGAATCTAATAATAACTTTATATTATATTTTTATCATAATAATGAAGATAAAGAATTAAATATATTTTTTTATAATTACTAAACATATATATAAATATATGTAATTTTGTGACGTATTCGTAAAATGAGGTATTATTTAATACGTGTTAGATTGTGAAACGCGTAGGAGTAAAACTAGTAATTCAATATAACAAATAGTAACAGCTATATTGATTTTGTTGAATTATCTCAAATTGCCCATAGACCTGGGAACATATCACTATATAATAGTGAATGTTTTGTCTCCTAACAAGTCGATTTTGTAGGGAGAAATAAGGATCTTTACGGATTTGTTGGGCGAGATTGTAAGAACTTCAGCCATATGAATACTTCAATATATTTAGGATCGAGGTGTCGATCATTATCAATTTTTATCTTATAATAATTGGCTTGAGTTAATGTGTTAGTTTTTCGTTTACGCCAAGAACATCACTAGCTAGAAACATGGGTCTCAATGAACGTGACATCTCATATTAAACTCTATTACATATTTTACTACATTATTGAAAGTAGTGTTTTTTTTTTAATATATAAAATCAGTACAATATTACTAATCATGGAACTTAACTATTTAATATTGTTGAAGACTACTAGATTACTTTACAAAATATTTAATCACCAACTACTTAAGCATGACACATGAAACCATGTGTAGATTCTCCTTCCATAGAGGCTACATCCAATGCATTTGGTTTCTGAAAAGAAAAAAAAATTGTGAAGTGCAGCAACAATTAGAATTTAAAAAAAAACATTATTTTTATCTGAGCTTTTTACTTACATTTTTCAAAACAATGAAAGTAAATTACTATTTTTTTTAAATAGTTTTGTGATAAAATATAAGGAAAAAAGAGTCACCGTCTCTGACTTTTTATTCATGAAATTTATTCAACAAACTCTATTATGAGAATAAACATTCCAGAAGATTCCGAAAGTCAAATTTTAAAAAAATATATCTGAAAACTAAGAGTGAAAAAATAAAACAATAATTATTATTTGCTGCGTCACTCATCATGTGAGTAAATGGCATTCAATGTAAAGTATGCCGCGTGTTATTTCACTTGGATTAGTCAACCATCTATTCTTCTAATACAATACACTAACTTTTTGAGCTCATAATTATCAAAAACTATTTTCATATAATTACTTGTGAAATAATGAAGACTATTATAAATTTAATCGTGTTAAATGCTGCATGTGAGATATAACTTTAAAAGAAATCGATTACACAATTTAAATCGGGATATCACTTTAAATACTTATTTTTCTTTTTAATTTGAGTAAATAATTTAAATGGAGATTGTATATCTTCATATATTCGAATTCTTGATTAATTGATTATTGACAAGGGCACTTTAAAAATTGTGTTCGAGGTCAGGAATGATACATCACTCTTTATTCTTTTATATAGAAGTTATATATTGATTTAAACTCGCGTTCTCACATGTTTCAAGAAAGCTCGAACACATAATTTCTTAGTTATAGAAAATATACTCTGACCATTACACTGAAGCACTTTGTAATTTGATTAATAAAATTATAAGTATTTATGTTTGAAATACTTTTAGTATCAAATCACAAAAACTTCAAGCTGAACAAACTATTTTAGAACATTAATAGATGGCTGGATTGATCCGTTGAAAGTCTTGAAGATTTGCCATATTTTACTCCTTGGTCTTCGGAAAAAAATAACAATAAAGAATTAAAAAAAATACCAAAGTAGCTACCATGGCATATTCCTAATTGGACATTTCTTCAACCAATACACTTTTTCTTATTTAGAAAAATAATTATTATATTGATAATTGAATTGGAAATGCGCATCGAAATAAAGGTATTTGATTCTAAACTTTTAAATAATAACGATTCAGTAATTTTTTATTGTACTGAAAAATCCAACTAGTTATTGATATTTTAAGTTTGAATTTCATTAGTAGTGAATATACATGTGGATTATAGTTAAGATGAGTATCGAGATTTTTTTTAAAATTTTTTTTATTGAAACTCTTTGATACTTGAACTGATTTTTTATGTATCTACTAAAAAAAAACTTTAATCTAAGATTTTTTTTTTCGAAATGATAATCTAAGGGAGCGTTTGGTTGGTGGGTTTCGGAATGAGGAAATGGAATGATTCCGAAATTTACTGTTTGGTTAAAGGGTATGGGAATGAAAAAATGGGAATGATACCCAAATACTTGGGAATCACCAAAACCCTCCAAAATGGTGGGTTTTCATTTTCATTCTCATATCTAGGGATGTCAATCGGGCTAACCCGTCGGGTTTCGGGCTAATCCGTCGGGTTTCGGGCTAACCCTATCGGGCTGCGGGCTATTCGGTCCGGGTTGAATCGGGCTGAATTTTTATCGGGCTAAAAATTCTTGAACCTAACCCTAACCCACCGGTTTTCGGGCTGACCCGTCGGGTTGGCAATATTTACGAGTTTATTTTTGTAAAGATTTTCTTAAAATATTTTAACAACCCCTAAAACAAAATAAAAAAAAGAAAATAATGAACCAACATAAATAAAAGACATCAAATATCAATATCTTTGCTAAAAAATAGTGATAAGTGGATAATCATAGTTTGAAAAGAAAAAAAAAATCAATCCTTATATACCAACTAATTTAAGTAATAGAATTACATTTCTCAACGTATAAAATGATAAAATAATGATTAAAAAATTAAATATAGCTTTCACTTGGTTGAACATAACAACGAGTGGCTAAAGGTTCTTGAAAGGAAGAAATGAGTAGGTACGCTAATTAGGAGAGTGACGAGTGGGAGACAGTGAAAGAGGAAGAAATGAGAGATTTTTCGATTTGAGGGTAAAGGACTACGTCATTGGGAGAGATTGATGAGATTTTCTGTGACGGAAAATTAGGTCTAGGAAATTAGGTATACAATTAATGGGTATAGTAGGATATAAATAATATTAGAAATAATAAATAATAAATTATTAAATATATTATTAAATATTGCCGGACCTACGGGCCGACCCGCAACCCACCGGGCTCAGCCCGTTCGGGCCGCCAACCCGTCAGGTTCAACCCGTTCGGTTAAAAATAATTTCGGGTTGAAATTTTTTTACTCTAACCCGCATTTTAGCCCACCGGTTTCGGGCCGACCCATCGGTTTCGGGCTTTATTGACATCCCTACAGTCATATCTCATTACCAAAATTATTTATTTCATACTATTTTATAATTATTTTCTTATTTATTTATTTTTATAATATTACTCTAAAATATTTTGATAATTATATTATTTTGTAATATTATATTAAAATAATATTATTATTATATTAATCATTTATTTTTATCTTAATTTTATATTTTATAAAATAAATAAAAATATAAAAATATTATATGTTATTATAATTATATATTATTCTTTTTAATATATTAAAATAATAACATTATTATATTAATCATTTATTTTTATCTTAATTTTATATTTTATAAAATAAATAAGAATATAAATATATTATTTTTTATTTTAATATGATTATATTTTCTTAATTTTTAATTATTAAATTAATTATTTATTTCTTATTTTTTTTAATTCATATTATTTATAATTATTTCTTATTTATTTACTTTTTCTTTTTTATAATTATATTATTTATAATATTATATGTTATTATAATTATATATTATTCTTTTTAATATATTATAATAATAATATTATTATAAAATCAATCATTTATTGTGTATCTTAATTTTATATTTTTTAAAATAAATAAGAAGATAAATAGATTACTTATTTATTTTAATAATTTTATTTTGTTATTTTATTATTAAATTAATTATTATTTGTATAACAATTTAATTATTTTATAAATCTATAAACTTAAAAAATAAATCATTAGAATTAAAATGATTCCAAAACCCATCTAGTAAACCAAACATCAGAATTGAGAATGATTCCCAAAAATCAAACTCATACCCATTCCCTCTACTATCAAACCCATACCATAGTAATTTCCGACTGTTAAACCAAACGCTCCCTAAGAATTGAAGTTAGGATATTTAGCGGTGGCGATTAAAAAAAAAATTGTATTGGGAAATTACAAAAACTTAAGTTTTACTGAACTGAGCTTTCGAGAAAAAAAAATGTCTATAAAAGCAGAAGGTGTATGCGCCACTACCTCTGCTCGGAACCATTTCTTCACCCTCTCTCCCTCTCCCTCTCCCTCGTGATTCTTATACTTTTTTTTTTCTTTCCAATTTCTCTGCTTTAGTCCATCTGGAGTAGTCTTGTGCTCTCACAACTGCAGTTCGATCCGTGACTGGTCTAAAACCCGTGTCCCTGCTGTTTCTGCCTTGAATTGAGAGGTAGGAATTGGGTGAAGGGAAGAAAAAGGGAGGACTTATTGACTATATATTGAGAGAGAAAGATGAGTAAGAAGATAGAGAAAATGGCATCGATTGATGCACAATTGAGGCTGCTGGCTCCTGGCAAGGTCTCTGAGGATGATAAGCTGGTGGAGTACGATGCTCTGCTGTTGGATCGTTTTCTTGATATTCTCCAAGACTTGCATGGAGAGGAAATCAGAGAAACGGTATGCATATGTCTTTTTATTATTTTTTTATGCAATTCTATAACTGTTTTAGTCATTCTTTATTTTGGGGTTGGGCTAGATTTGTCATTGGCCATGAAAGATTGTGACTTTTCTTCATTCTAACTCGCATGAGTGGCATCCCTTTGTTTGGTTGGAATGTATTTTCAATGTTGGCATTTTTTGTATTGTGTTGCTGAATCTTTCCCCAGATTATGGTGAATGATTAATGAATTTGGGTGGTTCTAATTGGTTTTGACTTGGAAAATTTGTGGAATATATGCTATCCCATGTAGTCTAAACTGAACCATTTGAAACAGAACACCACATATTGATGACACTCGGAGATCTGTTATTCATCAAGTTTACTTATACTAAATGCCGTGATTTTTGCTTTGGATGAGAATATTGGAGACTTGATATGGCCAAAAGGATTTTGTGGTTATGGGGAACAAGCATCTTGCTAATTTGGAGAGGGCTTCTTCATGTCAGATATGGAACTTCTATGAACTTCAATATCAACAGTTAAAGAGTTGCTTGCTTTTACTTTCGTGCTTGCTAAGAATCAGTGCAATTGTTTGTGCTATCATGTGATGGATTTTGAATGATTCTTCATGCATTATGGATACTAAAGAGCTTATAATTGTCAGTATGTTTTCTGCATTCATATGAATCCAATGTCCAAGAGAAATTCAATTAGTGAAATTGGTCGACACAACTCAATAAGTCATTTATATTAACAATCACTGTTCTAGTCTGCTGTGGCTGCAATAGTTGGTCTTAGTAGATGATTGGATGTGAGCAAGTTCTAGTAATGTGAAATGAAACTTATATTATTTATTGAAATGTGGACCAGGTTCAAGACTGCTATGAGCTCTCTGCAGAGTATGAAGGCCAACGTGATCCGCAGAAGCTGGAAGAGCTTGGGCGTGTTCTCACAAGTCTGGATGCTGGGGACTCCATTGTCATTGCAAAATCTTTCTCGAACATGCTTAACTTAGCCAACCTTGCTGAAGAAGTTCAGATTGCTTATAGACGCAGAATTAAACTGAAAAAACATGACTTTTCGGATGAGGCTTCTGCGACAACTGAATCTGACATTGAAGAGACCCTGAAGAGGTTGGTGGGACAATTGAACAAGACCCCTGAAGAAGTTTTCGATGCTTTGAAGAATCAAACTGTAGACTTAGTTCTAACTGCTCATCCTACTCAATCCGTTCGTAGATCTCTGCTTCAAAAACATGCAAGGTTTGCCACAAACCGTACTATATTATGAATACGTAATTTGTTTTTTTATGTTTGGGGTCAAGAATGACTTGATAAGTAGGTAGAGTGTCTAAATCTTACGTTTTATCTTTCCAAGGATTCGTGATTGCTTGACTCAGCTAAATGCAAAGGATATCACTCCTGATGATAAGCAAGAGCTTGATGAGGCGTTGCAAAGAGAGGTAATAATTTAAATACCAATTCATTCTTATATCAACCACTCATGACATTCATTCTAAGAAAGTTATGTTTGTTTCATATTTGGTCGTGGGTGCAATGATGTATAATTTGTTCACTTAAGTTAGTGAATGTAACATTTTTATCACAGTCGGATCAGTACTCTGATTGTGTAATTTATGGCTAAAATATTCAACATCTACCCATGCAAGCATTATCATGAAAATAAATGGCATTTGCTGCAATCATATTTCTTCTTTACATGAAATGCTACTTTTTTATAACTCAAATTAATCTTAATATACTATTTCAGAACCTTATTTTCTAGTCATCATCATAAAACTTAAACTTCGATCTTTTCAGTTGTTTAGTTAAACCTAACTGATTTGCTAATATCTGTGCTATGTGGTTTGTTCAGATACAAGCTGCATTTCGTACTGACGAGATTAGGAGAAACCCTCCAACTCCTCAAGATGAGATGAGAGCTGGAATGAGTTACTTCCATGAGACCATCTGGAAAGGAGTTCCAAAATTCTTACGCCGCGTTGACACTGCTTTGAAGAACATAGGAATAAATGAGCGGGTTCCTTACAATGCCCCTCTTATTCAATTCTCTTCGTGGATGGGTGGAGATCGGGATGGTATTTCCTTCTTCAATAGTCTCTTACTCTCTTTTGCATTTGAAGCTCTGATACTGTTTCAAATGTTTTTATTTAAACTATCTTGCAACATAACTTTTCGATTCTTGGTTTTCTAATTTAGATTTAAAACAAAAACTCTTGATGATTTTTTGAAGATTCAACATTGAAAATCTAACGAGTTGAATTATGTTTGACTATGTGGTTCTAGGTAATCCTCGGGTGACTCCTGAAGTTACAAGAGATGTGTGCTTACTGGCTAGGATGATGGCTGCTAATTTGTACTTCTCACAGATAGAAGATCTCATGTTTGAGGTGAGAAATCTTGTTTTGTCATGCCTTTGAAAATCTGTCAACTTAGAATTTGAATATCTCTTAATTTCTTATGTGTTGTCTTTGTCAGCTTTCAATGTGGCGCTGCAGCGATGAACTTCGCTCACGTGCAGAAGAACTTCACAGGTTTTCGAAGAGGGATGCTAAGCATTATATCGGTATGTTACTATGTTCAATTTCGACATTGTCTTCATATTATTGGTTGCTCTAGTTTCATTGTGAACACTCTGCAGGATGATCCTAATTTATTAGAGCATTAATTGTGTTGTGTACTTGGCTTGACAAAAACTCAAAATGTTCACGTTATTGATTCATCTTCCATTGTTCCTTAAATTGATTCTGAAGAATTTTGGAAGCAAGTTCCACCAAATGAGCCTTACCGTGTCATTCTTGGAGACGTGAGGGACAAGCTTTATCATACACGCGAACATGCTCGCCAGATACTTGCTAATGGAATGTCTGATATTCCTGAGGAATTAACTTTTACCAATGTTGAAGAGGTCTGCTTGTCATGAAAGAAGCCTTCATCTTTTGTGGTCAATTTAAAAACTAATTTTTACAAAAACTCACTTTTCATGCATTATGTTCAGTTTCTGGAGCCCCTTGAGTTGTGCTACCGATCACTTTGTGCTAGCGGTGATCGACCAATTGCAGATGGGAGTCTTCTCGATTTCTTAAGACAAGTTTCCACATTTGGACTCTCAATGGTGAGGCTTGATATCCGGCAAGAGTCAGACAGGCACACTGATGTTCTAGATGCTATTACGAGGCACCTTGAGATCGGGTCCTACAAAGAATGGCCTGAGGAGCGCCGTCAGGAATGGCTTTTATCTGAACTTTGCGGCAAGCGTCCTCTGTTTGGTCCTGACCTTCCAAAGACGGAGGAGATTGCTGATGTTTTGGACACGTTTCATGTCATTGCTGAACTCCCGTCAGACAATTTTGGCGCCTATATAATTTCAATGGCAACTGCCCCATCTGACGTGCTTGCTGTGGAGCTTTTGCAACGGGAGTGCCATGTTAAAACCCCTCTGAGAGTCGTTCCACTGTTTGAGAAGCTTGCTGATCTTGAGGCTGCTCCTGCTGCTGTGGCTCGGCTGTTCTCTATAGACTGGTATCGCAACAGAATCAATGGGAAACAGGAGGTCATGATTGGATACTCGGACTCAGGGAAGGATGCTGGACGACTTTCTGCAGCGTGGCAGTTGTATAAGGCTCAAGAGGAGCTCATAAAGGTGGCAAAGGAATATGGAGTCAAGCTTACAATGTTCCATGGCCGAGGAGGGACTGTCGGGCGAGGAGGAGGGCCGACCCATCTTGCCATATTGTCTCAGCCTCCAGATACCATCCACGGGTCACTTCGTGTCACTGTTCAAGGAGAAGTTATTGAACAATCATTTGGAGAGGAGCATCTGTGTTTCAGAACACTCCAGAGGTTTACTGCTGCCACACTCGAACATGGAATGCATCCCCCTGTTGCCCCGAAGCCGGAATGGCGCGCACTGATGGATGAGATGGCTGTCGTTGCCACGAAAGAATATCGCTCTGTCGTGTTCCAGGAACCTCGGTTTGTTGAATACTTCCGCCTTGTAAGTATTATGTGCTATGTTACAAATTTACACAAGATCAAGTGTTGGATCGCCATTTCCTTACCTGTAGCTTGCATTTACCTTCTCAGGCAACACCGGAGCTGGAGTATGGTCGGATGAACATTGGGAGCCGTCCATCTAAAAGAAAACCAAGTGGTGGCATAGAGTCCCTCCGAGCAATCCCATGGATATTTGCATGGACACAGACGAGGTTCCATCTTCCTGTCTGGCTCGGTTTCGGGGCTGCCATGAAACATGTAATCCAGAAAGACATAAAAAATCTGCAAATGCTCAGAGACATGTACAATGGATGGCCCTTCTTTAGAGTGACAATTGACTTGATTGAAATGGTTTTGGCCAAGGGCGACCCTGGGATCGCCGCTCTGTACGACAAGCAGTTAGTATCGGAGGATCTGTGGGCGTTCGGAGAGCAGCTCCGTGCCAACTATGAAGCAACTCAGAAGTTGATCCTTCAGGTAAGGGTTTCAGCTCTTGCAAAAACTCTCCTAGTTACTTACCCCTTTATACCTTTTACTGTTGTTTTCATGTTGTTGCCTCATTCTTCAATTGGGACACTGTTTCTTGATTGCATAACTGAAACTAGCATCATTTTTATCTTTCTTCTGCCTATTTAGGTTGCTGGACACAAGGAGCTCCTGGAAGGAGACCCCTACCTGAGACAGAGGCTGACGCTCCGTGATCCATACATCACAGTTCTCAACGTGTGCCAAATCTACACGTTGAAGCGCATCCGCGACCCTACCTTCAGCGTTCAGGTGGGGCCACATCTCTCCAAGGAGATCATGGAGATGGATACGAGCAAAGCAGCAGATGAACTGGTGAAGCTCAACCCGACGAGTGAGTATCCTCCTGGACTAGAAGACACACTCATTCTGACAATGAAGGGTATCGCTGCTGGGCTGCAGAACACCGGTTAATAGGGCCGGAGACGATGGTGCTGTGAATGGTTGCCACTTCTGGGAAGAGTGAGAGCTGCTGCACATGAAAATTTATGTGCAGAAAGCTTGAACACAAATAAGAAATGTAGTAGCACTAGTGTTTGTTTTTTTTATATGCACTGTAACTCTACTGTTTTCATTTTGCTCTGTAATTTCAAGAGCCAACTGAGATATGCCTCTTACTTAAGGCAGTAATAACGATCCCATAAGGCTACCACGTTGATCGTTTGAGAAATTATTGTTCCTAGTTATCTATTTTTATGGAGTATCTTGCTTCATAGTCTTTAGTTAGGAAATAGTATTTGATACACGAATGGCATCATAAACATTACTTATGGCGAATGATCTAACAAAGTACTGTATCATTTACATCATACATGAATTGGGAAGAGAAATCACAAGCAGATGTAAAGCTCATCTATGATATTTCATCCTCACACATAGATAGGTCGAACTATGCTTCGAATTTTCCTGCAGCTGCGTTCACAGCATCCTCGATCGCCTGCATGAATGTGGCGATCTTGTAGGTGAAGAAGCCGACGAGCATTGGAATCAAATCAAGGTGCATGAAACCATAATCGGGAACTAAAATCCTGTGGAAGAACCATTTCCAGATACGATGTTAAAAATAAAATCATCAAACATCTGAAGAAACTGTGTAGTAAAAGGGCCTCACCCATTCCATCGATTATACAACATCACCAAGACAACAGGGACAAACAGCCTCGGCTGTCCCATTGCTCCTCTGCAATAAAAAAAAAATATCAAAGATCAGAGGAGAAACGATAATGGCAACTTAAACATATAAGAGCAATAAAAAAAGAGGAAGGATTACATACTTGATAAGCCCTTTAGCTCCATCTGCCATGGCATCTATACTGTTACCAAGCATTCGCATGTATGCCAAAGAACCGAGCAAGCCAGCACCGTAGCTGAGACAGTTTGCAGTACAAGGATTTCATGTTTGTAGTTAGTTAACACATGGATTATGGAGAATAAAACATTATATACCACTGATTAATGCTTTTCCTACATCAGACATGGAATCTTATTCAATAAAAAAATTTGTATTCAATTTTGTTTAGCAATCATCTCTAACTGCTATGGATACTAGCTCTGACCAGAGACTATGCCTCATAGTTACCAAGCAAATCCGTAATCCTGTAATCATTTTATGATCTAAACCCCTATTTAAAGTAATCTATAGATCCATCCCTTTCTCCGAAGCAACATATTTGGAACATGAAACATCCACAAATTCATAAAACATATTAGATACAAGTATATGAAACACGTACTAGAGGTACCTTAATGAAATTTCTGGAGAATATGAAAAATAGGATGAAATCAGGCCAATGCCACCAATTCCCAGAGTGAGTAGTTGCAATTTGCTTTTCAACTGAAGAAGAAGAAGATAAAGAATTAGTTGCAGCTGGTCTACACGAAAATATTGAACAGCGCCATATTTTATAGATAAGTCACCTTATAATACTGTTCCCTTGATTGAGCAGCCAAAACTACAGGATCCCCTCTGGTGCGTCTTGATTCCCGAAACATGACATCCTGCAAGGCCGAGGCAAGACAAAGAATATATTCCAGAAGCATGGCATTGCCAGCAAAATATACACATTCTGTTGCAGTTTTACTCAAAGAACATACAAATATGTTTTAAGTAATAAATACATAGTAATATGTTAAAATTTAGATGACATACACTGCCTCCAGTTGCAGCCTTGGTTGCTCTATCCCACTTATCTTGCTCACGGCGTGTTGGAGCTGGTCTCCATCTCCTACCGGCAGGCCTAACAGTCTAAATATCATTTCACCAAGATGAGTATACAAGTAGAATACATGGGAGCAGAAGATATACAAGCAAAGGGATGTCTGAAAATTACTTGTTCCTCAACTTGCTCTTCCACTACTGCTCCCGAAGGAGCTGTTAGTTCTTTACTCAAGTCGACTTCCAAACTGCATGAAGAGAATACAGATTTGTAATACGGTACAAGTAGCAAGCACCTGGGCTAAAAAGGTAACAGTTTTAACCACAAAATGGTCCCTACTTGTCCAAGCTCATGACTCTATACAAGCTGAGAAATCCAGATGGCTCCTCCTATCAAGGAAAAGATCCATACTACATTATATAATTTATTCAACGCACAAACAAGAATACTTACCCCAAAGCATTGGTTGAAACTTGTTGTAAAACCAGGAAAAAAAACACTAATAAAGCTTTAAGATCAAACAAGCTGCATTTCATTCGACTGAATCATCAAAAAAACCCAAAACATAGATGTATATACTTCACAGCTATCTAAATATACAAACTTGTGCCATACACGACAGTGTCAGAACACACAACAACACGGTGACTCTCTCTCACAAACATACACTCAACCCCAAGAACAGCTAAGAATCATTCAACTTCACAAAAACTAGCATCCAACTAACTAAAAAACAACATTAACAACAAGTTCAATAGTATAAATACGGTAATCAGTAAATATTGAACCTTGGCAGATGAAGAGAGGGAGTTGGATGCAACATCATCGGGGTCTTGAATGAACTTCTTCATCTGGTCCATGAAATCTTTATTCCACATGTAATCATCGGAGGCGAGAGGGTCCTTTTCTCCGCCCCAGTATTTCCTGAGCTTGGTGGTGGTGGGTGGGCCGCCGTAATCACCCGGAGCCACCCCAGTAGACCATTTCAATGGCTTCTTGTCGGGCAGTATGATCTTGGTCGGCGGTCTTGAAATGGACGGCGGAGACGGAGAGTTTTGGGAATCTTGGGAACTGGGAACAGCGGCTGCTGTCACCGACAAGCAGCAACGAACGGCTGCCATTGATTCACAGTGTGAGTGTTTCGGGATAGCGGGAGAGGTGATGGAAAATATCTGAAGAAGCAGCAGAAGGAAAGAGGCTAGTGATGATTTTGTAGGAGAGGCTGTGTGTTCATCCCAGTTTCCACGCCTCAACAATAAAATAAAAATATTAACTTAAAAAAAAAAAATATTTTGATTTACATATATTAGAAAGTAGAAACTGCTACAAAAATAGGTCTAAAAGCGCTCTACAACAGTAGCCAAAACGGTTTCGTTATGCAAATAACAATTTCACCCTTGAACCGTAAAGAACCGGAGGGAAACCATTGAAGGGAATAGCCCAGTCGGAGAATCAATCATTACTTTTGAATATTTTTCAACTACCCTTTCTCTCTCTCTCTCCACTACCACTCTCTCCGTTTTCCCCCGCTGCCATAGAAATCGTGGGCAGTTGTCAGAGACCTAGAGAGGGAGAGTGCGGATTTGAGTTTGTTCGGATCGGAATGGCTTCCTCTTCAGATCGCGAAACCGCCGTCTACATCGCTAAACTGGCCGAGCAAGCCGAGCGCTACGATGGTAAACCCTTCTTTTAACCAACAAGATTTTTGTGCTGTACGTTTCTGTATCTGTAGATTTAGTTTTAACATTTGCGTCGATCTCCTGATTCTTAGAGTGACAAAAGGTAAACCCTTTTATCATTTCTACTGTGTAAAGATAGGGTTTTAGTGGAGTTTTCATTCCGTGATTTTAAGTATTCAGTGATCTTTCTTATGTCCCTTTTTTTTATTATTCCCCCCCTCTTTGGTTGCTGGGGTTTTCACTTGTGCTTTTAGGGATTCTGTACTTTTAACTGATTATAGCTCAGCTACGATCTGTTCTTTGCAGTGCTGTAAATGTGTCCGGGCGAACATGCAATTGTTCAAATTTGCTTGAAATTATTTTGAGTTATGAAGATTATGTTTTGTTTGATTACCTATGAATGCTGTAAAAAGCTTCGATAGTGCCAAACTCCTCAAAGCCAAATCCAAGTAATTTGATATTTCTATACTTCTGTCTATTTTTATATATAAAGCTCGTGTTCGAACTAAGATTTAAATCTTATCAAACACAAAAAAATATGTACAAGATTACAAGCTTGTTTGATCTACTTATTAAACTGAGCTCAAATATACCTTTTAAAGAACGATTGCAAGTTGTTTGGTTTATTTTCATTTTCTTATTTTTCTCGGTTGATCTGTTAATCTGTCTGCAAAATTTTGCATGCCTGATAGCTTAGCAGCTTACATAGGAAAATTAAAAATGTGAATAGGATATAAATAGTTTTACAAAGTAAACATGCTGTGCTGATTTTTTTTGTATGCTTCAGATAAATGATAATACTCTTTAAATTTACTCGTGTCAATGTTTTTTAATATTGGGAATTTTCTTTACTTGTTCTGTAGTACTCAATTTGGTTTCAATAATTTTGATCTTATGTGATTGGCTTTACATGTATATTTGATTACGAAACACAATGAATTTTACTGGTTGTTCTAAACTTATGCAGAGATGGTTGAATCAATGAAAAAGGTGGCTAAAATGGATGTGGAGCTAACTATCGAAGAGAGGAACTTGCTCTCTGTAGGGTACAAGAATATGATTGGATCTAAGAGGGCTTCTTGGAGAATCTTGTCATCAATTGAGCAGAAGGAAGAGTCAAGAGGAAACGAGCAGAATGCTAAGCGGATCAAGGACTACCGTCAGAAGGTTGAGGCTGAGCTCACCAATATTTGTAATGATATCATGACTGTCATTGATGAACATCTTATTCCTTCGTGCACGGCTGGTGAATCAACTGTGTTTTACTATAAGATGTAAGAAATTTACTCCCTGCTCTTTAACAAAATATTGAGTTAGGGACTTTTCAATTGATTGGATATTGATTTTCTTTTCATTTTCTCAGGAAAGGGGATTATTATAGGTATCTTGCTGAATTTAAGACGGGCCATGACAGGAAAGATGTTGCTGATCAGTCACATAAAGCATATGAGGTATAACTTGATTGTCTATCGATCTACAATTTCCAAAGTACCAATACATGAAACAGTGTCCCCCCACCCCATAAAAATGGGTCACGAATTTTCAATTGTTCTACTTGACGTTTCATTTTCAGATTTCATAGTGCAATGGATAATATGGTTACTTGAAATGTTACAACCTGAACATTGCAATTGTTAGTTGTAATATGAATTATTTTTTCTAGAAGTACAAAATGCATCTTATTACTCTCTTTGTGTTAACAAATAAATCATTTGCCCTAATGAAACATGTTCTGCTACTGGAGGAATGGATCTTGAGCGGTCTGTGATGATCTATTTATTGCAAATTTACAGTAACCAATTATGAAAAGTATCTGATGTTTATTAATTTTATTCATCTCAATTTAAGTGCCAAATATTTGTTTACATGGAAGATTAAAAAATCTCTTGAATGTAAATTTTGAGCAGTAAAATTTGATCAATGCTCTCTTGTGGCACTCTTGTTGAATTTGATACTTATTTTCTTCTTGGAAAATGTTTAAAGTTGGCTACCACCACTGCTGAGTCGGAGTTACCTCCAACACATCCTATTCGCTTGGGGCTAGCTTTGAATTTTTCAGTCTTCTACTATGAAATCTTGAATTCCCCTGAAAGGTCTGTCTTCTTAGTAATTATATTGATTCCAATTAATATTCAATCACTTTATCAATCTCAATTGCCTTATCTATTGTTGTAGGGCTTGCCATCTTGCAAAACAAGCTTTTGATGAAGCTATCTCAGAGCTTGATACCTTGAATGAGGAATCATACAAGGATAGCACCTTGATTTTGCAACTGCTCAGGGACAATCTCACACTGTGGACCTCTGACATCCCAGAGGATGCAGGTAACTATATAGCCATTACTGATAAACATAAGTCTTGTAGCTTCTTTTTTACTTAGTGTTTAAGTT
>JAPKLW010001318.1:191606-220261 GCA_026898455.1 Plectranthus barbatus
TTCATTCTAAATAACAATCAAGAACAAACAATTCTTGAGTTCATCTTCTAACATTTGGTATCAGAGCCGAGTTTTGAGTGTGGGTGAGGATGTCGACTTCCTCCTCTCGTCGGAGAACAGCCAATGCAGCGGCGGTCATAGTAGACGGGCGCGAGGCGCGCATTGATGCGGCCGAGCAGGCAGCAAGGCAGGCGGCCGAGACGGCTAGGGCGGCCATCGCCGCAGCTGAGGCTGCGGAAGCCGCTGCCGCTGCCCTGCGCGCCGAGGGGAACGACGACCGCCGGCCGCATGTGTCACGGAGCCCTCACAGGCGCCGCAACGTCTCGCTGTCACCGGTTCCGCGCCGTGGTCGCCACGGTGCTCGTGATCCACTGGTGGTCCAACGCGTCATCAAGGAGACCGGCGGGAGCACGCCATGGCCCATGCTCACCAAGACGAACTACAACGACTGGAGTTTGTTGATGAAAGTGAAGTTGCAGGCGCGTCAGCTTTGGGACGCTGTGGCCTACGGCGACGCCGACTATCATGAGGATCGGCTGGCCCTCGACGCGCTTCTGGCCTCCGTTCCGCCGGAGATGATCTCCACTCTCGCGGACAAGCCCACTGCCAAGGATGCTTGGGATTCTATCGCCATGTCGCGTATCGGCGTTGATCGCGTCCGCAGAGCAACCGTGCAGAAATTGCGCCAGGAGTGGGACCGCCTTGCTTTCAAGCCCGGGGAGGACGTCGATGATTTTGCTCTCCGTCTCTCCGGTCTGATGCAGCAGTTGGCGCGTAACGGGGATGATGACATCAGTGAGCAGAAGGCGGTGGAAAAATTTCTCCGCGTCGTTCCTACGAAGTACACTCAGATAGCGCTGTCAATGGAGACGCTCTTGGATCTCTCGACATTGTCTATTGAAGAGGTGACAGGTCGACTCAAAGCTGTTGACGATCGTGATGAGTCGCTGGTCACCAACCCCGTCACCAACGACGGGAAGCTGCTTTACACTGAGGAGCAGTGGCTGGCTCGCAAGAAGGAAATGACAGGGCGTGAGGGCGGGTCCTCATCCAAGGATCGACTCCGACGTCCGCAGAAAAAGGACCGGTCCGACGGCCCTGGTGGACAGGGCGGAGGTGGCGGGCGAAAAGCGACTCGTGACGACCAATGCCACAACTGCGGCCGACGCGGGCACTGGGCTAGAAATTGTCGGCAGCCCAAGCGAGGGGCAGCTGCAGCCCATTTAGTCCAAGGAGATGACATTGACGAGCCAACTCTGTTTTTGGCTCACACAGTCATAGAGCCGCAGCCCACGGGAGAGGGTGCGGTGGTTTGCCCGGTACCGTTATTTACCTCACCCATTGCCTCATGCGATCCCGCATCAGCGTTGCTCCATCTCGACAAGCCGCGCGCGCGGGCTTTCCTCGGCAGCGAGTCAGGTAACGACAAGCTCGAAGGATGGTATCTCGACAGTGGCGCCACGCACCACATGACCGGCCGCATCGAGCATTTCACCGACTTGAACCAAGGTACCAAGATGGTCAGCCAGGACGGGACGGTGGCACCGAGCGATTTCGCTGTGGAGTACGTGCAACTCGAAGGAGCCGGGGGAGCCGGCGATTCGGTGCCTACACCGGTTTCTCCTTCTCCAGCATCTCAGACATCTACACCTTCCACACCTCCAGCGGCGGATGCTCAAGGCACGCCAGTGTTCGTTACACCCCCGGTGAATGATGACGACCGAGTGGATGCCGAGCACGAAGACACTCCCTTACGCTATCGCAAAATCGATGACATCCTCGGCAACCCGACAGAGATTCCGGGGCAGGTGCAGCTCAACCTCGATGCCGAGCTACATCTGACGCACACCGGTGAACCCTGCACATTCGCCGAAGCTGAGCAGGATCCGACGTGGCAAGCCGCGATGCAGCAGGAGATGGATTCCGTCATACAGAATCGTACGTGGGAGCTTGTTGATCTGCCAGCTGGCCATCGTCCAATCACTTTGAAGTGGGTATTCAAACTCAAGAAGAATGAGGCAGGGGAGGTGGTCAAGCATAAGGCAAGGCTCGTCGCTCGCGGTTTTGTCCAGAAGGAAGGGATTGATTATGATGACGCATTCGCACCCGTTGCCCGCATCGAGTCTATCCGCATCCTCCTTGCCCTTGCTGCCCAGGAGGGGTGGCACGTTCATCACATGGACGTCAAATCGGCGTTCCTCAATGGCGACCTAAAGGAGGAGGTGTACGTGCGGCAGCCTCCTGGCTTCGTCATCACCGGCATGGAGGGCAAGGTCCTACGCCTGCGCAAGGCGCTCTACGGTCTGCGACAAGCTCCGCGTGCGTGGAACGCCAAGCTGGACAACACACTCAAGGAGATGGGCTTCCAGCAAAGCGCGCACGAAGCGGCGGTGTATCGACGTGGCAACGGAAGCTCTGTTCTGCTGGTGGGCGTTTATGTCGACGACCTCGTCATCACCGGCACAGAGGAAGCCGAAGTGGAGGCCTTCAAGGCTCAGATGAAGGCCACTTTCCAAATGAGCGACCTCGGCCTTCTCTGCTTCTACCTCGGGATCGAGGTTCAGCAAGACGACGCTGGCATCACTCTTTGTCAGGCAAGCTACGCCAAGCACATCGTCGAGTTGGGCGGCATGACAGGCTGCAATCCGGCCCACACTCCAATGGAAGAGCGGCTGAAGCTGAGCCGTTACAGCGAGGCAGAGGAAGTAGATGCAACGCAGTACCGGCGCATCGTCGGTAGC
Organism: Plectranthus barbatus; assembly: GCA_026898455.1. Taxonomy (NCBI): domain Eukaryota; kingdom Viridiplantae; phylum Streptophyta; class Magnoliopsida; order Lamiales; family Lamiaceae; genus Plectranthus; species Plectranthus barbatus. The sequence goes on from JAPKLW010001318.1 coordinate 194,348, forward strand.
CTGCGATACTTGGTGCACACTCGGCCGGATTTAGCATTTGCGGTCGGGTACGTGAGTCGATTCATGGAACGGCCGACAATGGAGCACCAACAAGCTATCAAAAGGATCTTGCGCTATATTGCGGGTACTCAGGACTACGGCCTGCGGTACGCAAGCCGCCCCGGCTCAGCACATCTTGTCGGCTACAGCGACAGCGACCTCGCTGGCGATATCGACACAAGCAAGAGCACGAATGGAACAATGTTTTTTCTCGGTGACTGTCTTGTGAGCTGGCAGTCTATCAAACAGAGAGTGGTGGCACTCTCCAGCTGCGAGGCCGAGTATATTGCCGCCACCTCTGCGGCAACACAAGCTCTCTGGTTGACCCGATTGCTAAGCGAACTGCTTGGTAAAGAGACCAGGGCAGTTGCGCTCAGGGTGGACAGCAAGTCTGCCCTTGCGCTGGCCAAGAATCCCGTCTTCCATGAAAGGAGCAAGCACATCCGCATCAAGTACCATTTCATTAGAAGCTGCCTGGAGGAGGGAAGCGTCAAGGTCAGCTACATCAACACCATGGATCAGCTCGCTGACATCCTCACCAAGTCTCTGGGACGAGTGAAGTTTCTTGAACTAAGAACTCGAATTGGTCTGGTCCACATCAAACCGGAGACAACGCACAAGACTTAGGGGGAGATTGATAAACATAAGTCTTGTAGCTTCTTTTTTACTTAGTGTTTAAGTTTTCTTAGTGATTAAGTTTTCTTAGTGGTTAAGTTTACTTAGTGTTTAAGTTTTCTTAGTGGTTAAGTTTTCTTAGTGGTTAAGCTTTCTTTGCTTATAAATAGTGTACGAGGGATTCATTCTAAATAACAATCAAGAACAAACAATTCTTGAGTTCATCTTTTAACAATTACCACTGCTGTTAGTGCAGTTTCTATCAGCGGCGTTATAGTCACCTGCATGATTACTATTTATTTGTGAGTTTTTATTATCTTATATGTTCTTGTATATTCCTGTACAGGTTATAGATTTTTATGAAATTTTAACTGGCAAAAACTTAAAAGTTCACAAACTTTAGGTTCAGAAATTCTCTTCCTTTTAAGTTATTAGAATAAATCAGAAACTTCAGAAATTGTTACATTTTAATTTTTTATATCATCTTTGAAAAGCTACTAAAGTTATCATTCAATGATTCAATATGAGCTGTTGTTCTGCGTCAACCGGGTTGGGCAATCTTTGTTATGTCACTCAAAATATGGCTAGAAAATACTGGTATAGGAAGGCTGACGTTTTAAATTTTAAAATTTAGTGGGGTTTGTCTACACTGAAACTCTTTTGATACACATCAAGCTACAATATCTTACGATTTTAGTTCTTTTCCTGAAGTTCTTATCTGTCATGCTGTGAGGGTTTTTCAATGCAACAAACATTTGTTATGTAAGTTATACTGCATGCATACAAAATATCTATTGTACTAGCCTGTAATGTAGTATTGTTGTAGGATGATTAGACTCCCAAGGATAAAAAAATCTCAACTTTTTTTTTCGAGGTGCGAATTTGGTTTTTTTTTTTTCCGTTTTCTTTTTGGGGTGGGGGGGGGTACTAATTTGAGCTGAATTTGAGGTTGATATTGGGTTTCATTTGATGGGGTTCCACTTCCCAAGAATTAACTAATACGCATTTATCTTTTGTGTAGCACATGAGTCCATAGTTGATTTGGTTTTGGGCTGTTACAATTGTGTTCCTTGTGGCTGAGTTTACAAACAATATCCACTTTCCCTTTCATCCCAATCTATGAATTTCTCTATACCTCCCTGAGGATGTAAACAGGTTGTATCACATGAGGTGCCCCTCCAGTCTGTCTAAACTAAGACTTAGTTTTTAGAGTCCCTTTATCATGTCTTGCTCTAGTTGTGGCTGCTCAATCCAGAATATTCACCTGGCGCTTGTCCTAATTTCTAATTTAGATTACGGGTGGGCGGCCGGGAGGCTCCCGCCACTAGTGCATAGTCTACTAGATGGGTCAATAAGGTTTGTGTTTATTATCTTAGTCTCGCTCGAAATCTTTTGGCCCTATTGATGTCAGTATCTTAAAACAGCGTAGGTTAGCAAATGCAAAGATTCACTAAATATTTGTGCTCATGCAAGAGGTTGCAATGTTCATGGAAAAACTAGTTTGTGAAGGTGCAACACTTGGGCATGATATTTAACATTAGCTCTTTATCAACGGATTTTCTATTGGAAATCCTCATAAAAATGACGAGAGGTCAAATCAAGTTCAAGAGTTTGTAAATAGTATACACTTATGGGTTCAAGAGGCAATCAATTTAACAAAACAGTTTGTGGAACATAGATGTCATTGTGTGCCTAGATAAGAGCAACGAACCAATAGTGAATATAATGTTAAAAGGTCTTGTAGACCATGACATGAAAAGAAACTGTAGAACAGAGTTTTTAACTACTGCAGAGTAAACCTCATTCAAACTCTTCTTGCAAATGGTTTGGTGGCGAAGGTATTTCGGCCAAAACAACATTTCATCAAAATTTTCCTAAAGTGTGTCCGACATAAGCATCCGAACACAAGATTAACAATGAGGTTCATAGGTTAGGAAAGTTCTAAAAAGTTTAACCAGTACAGAAATAAGAGTAATGACTATAACAATAACGGAGTTTATGCGAACTCTACTTGTTAGGGCCATTCGCATCCCATGTAGGTACATCCTGATGTAGGTACATCCTGCAGTCTGTACGAACTCTACTCGTCAGGGCCATCCGCATCCCATGTAGGTATGTCCTGCTCCTCAATGTGAATGATATCCAGCTCCTTCTCACCTCTGCCTCCAAAATGTCCCCTAGCCCTCCAACATGCTCCGGAAAATCATCTATCAGCTCATAGGGGCCCGGTCTAGGGAGGTCTGGTCTCTCTATGGGCCTGGTGATAGTATCCAGTCACATTTCAATTAGATAGAGTGGTACCTCCAATACTCAGCTATAGAGCTCCGCTGGTGGCTCCTCGCTCAAACTGAGCTGTTCCATATTTCGATATATGAATCCAATGAAATTGCCTCCCTGATCGTCCTATCAGGTAGCACCTTTATATAGAACTTCGATAAATCCCTCAGCCAGGGACGCCATTCTGCTGGTACAATTGGGATCAACATCTGGAAGCCTAGAACATTGTCTGCCGTGATGTCTGTATGGCCTCACAGGCTACATGATATCGCTGCCAGAAATCCATGAATCCTGGCTCATGAGCGACGGTGAGACCCATCTCTGTATATGACATGTAGAAGGAATAGGGTTCCTATATCACATCAAATTTTAACACAACTGTACAGACACGGTCAGTTTGGTACATCAGAAGTCTAGTCTACTAGGGTAAATCATACCCATCCATTCTACTAGGTGTGATTTGTTGGCTAGATTGTGTATATGTGATGGAAAACATGACTTGGTTATACTTGGATGGGTATTAGTGTTTGTATTTGTGGTTGAGGTGAGGGTTTTTTAAGCCATTGAGACCCGAAACCCAAAAACCAGGTTGGTTAGCTAAGTGATCTGTAAACTACAAGTTCTTATTTTATGTTATTCATTTGTCAAAGAAGAAGTTCCCAGATGTGATGAAATTGTTTCGCTCGCCACTCTTAGTTAAAAAAATTAACAGATATTACATGATGCACCTGAAATCTTGAATCCTTTGCTTGTAGATGAAATAAAGTTGGATGGTGGCAGCAATGTTGGTGGGGACGGTGCAGTCGCCCAGGTGAGTTTTGCACCATCTACTCTTACTTGATTACTATAGCTGTTTACGAAATGATAGTTGTTCGTACATTGCAGTGAAACTAGTCCATGCGCAACATTTGAGGAAAGGCCGGATTGTTAATTTGTTTGGGAGACGTTTGTTATGCGGTTATTGTGTATTGTTGTTGGATTGTTAACTGATTGATTGATGTTGGCTTGTGATTTATTTATGTCTGGCCCCCCTCCCTCCCTCTTCTGTGACTGTGGCCTACACACTACAGGTAGTTTAATTTTAGTGACTACCGTAGCTTAGATGTGTTTGTTTTGTTGTTTGGGTCTTTGAATATATGATTATTTTCGTCCTTATCACATTAATTTTAGGATGAAGTATGTCTGTCTACTTATATCCATCCATATAAATATGAGGTTCTCAATCGCAACTATGGCATTTAAAACGTTGTGTGTTTTCTTTATCGTCGTTTATTATTTTTATTAAATGTTAAACCAGATAAAAGGAGAACCAAATATGTCATCTGACGGTTTGAATGGAAATTATTTTTGCAGTAAGTTCATATGGATGTTTAATAAATAATGAACACAACAACTACTGGATTCAGCGGCTTCTCAGTTGATAATAGTAATTTACTATAGTCATACGTATGTATCCATATTAACATCAACTCTTTGAATTGTCAATGCTTAAACTGAGTACAATTTATATACTCCATTAATTAGTAAGCAAATGGAGTATTATAACAAGTATGTGATACTTTCTTTGTCTATTGTACAAAATAATGAAATGAGTAGCTTTATTATTATTTTCGGCAGAATAGTTAATACTTGATACAAATCTTTATTTATTGAAAGTTGGTTCAGATTGTAAGTGGTACAATATAGAACGACTTTTTTTCTATTCCCATATTAATTATTCAACGTGATGCCTTTTAATTTTTATATTAGTTAAAGATTCAAAATAGTTTAATTATGAATTCAGGATTAAAAATACATTTTGATTTGAAATATCGCAAATAAGTACTTAAAAAATTATAAAGCCCTTATAATAGATAATTAATTAACTTATATTTTAAATCGTGGAGTGACAGGCATTTATTATTAAAACAATAAAATTAATGTGATTCACAATCACAATAATAAGGACTCATCCGATTATATTCTATTTTTTGTTGTTAAGAAAATGGGGTGGAATATACCTGAATTATTCTTCCTTTTTCATATGGAATGGAATGGAACAGTTCCAATTCCAATTCCAATGTCTAACAAAATCTTGCATTCTTCCAGTTGGGGCTGGCGCACGCATTCCCTCACCACCACCATAAGTCCAATTGCCATGGGAATCTATTTATATCACTCACGACTCACTTCTCTCATCCAATCTCAACCCAGTTAAACCGTCGCCATCATGGGCTCTGCGGTGGACACTTCCGCCACCCATCCTCACATATCCGCCCTCATATTTGATTTGGATGGCACCCTTTTGAACTCCGGTATGGTTACCTTTGTTTTTTATTATTTATTTAACTGAATGGCTTTGATGATTGTTGCTGTTCGGGTTTGGTAGAGGATGTTACCAGGAATGTTTTGAAGGATTTCTTGGCGAGATATGGGAAGGTGCAGGACAGTGAGAAGGAGAAGAAGAGATTGGGTATGACTTTTAACGAATCAGCTGTTGCAATTGTGGAGGATTACGAGCTTCCTCTCACGCGAGATGAATATGTCCAAGAAATCTTGCCAATGTACCAGGGAACGTGAGTTTTCGATAACTTCTATCCTGAATACTTGTCATATTTAGGCATGTTGTTTCTTATAATTGGGGCTGTGGTTTTTGTTCTATTATGCTAGAGATCATCAATTTTTATTGCTTTGGGACTATCGTTTGAGCAATGTGTTCGGCTTATTCCTTTAGATCATCGATGGTCTATATGTGGAATGTTTGTGTCAGGGTGTTTGCTTATTGGAATAATAACACCGCACAAACTAGTGCGTGAGTTCATATGCAATGCTTGATGTATTGGACGAGTTGCCTTTAATAGCTCCTCGGGTCTCGATTTAATTCATGAATTTATGAGCAAGAGTGTTAAGTAAATTTTCTTGAAAATATAACTTTTATATGTGAATTAGAAATAAGTAGAACAAGTGTTTGATTAACTTTAATAGTTATTAGAAACGAATAAACTAAGTAAATATGATTTTTTTGCACAAGTTAAATTTGTTTTTTTAAAAAACACTCTAAATTCAAAAGGTTCGTTTAAGCTCTAAATATTGATTAAGTTTAAGAGCTCCAAAATATCCATTAATAAAGCTCGTAGGTCAACTCAATAATAAATGGCCACATTTGAGCACGATGCAATTGCAAGCTGGAAATGTACATGATTCCATTTGTTAACCTTTTCTATCTTGTCTACGGAGGATAATATCTGCTTAGATGTCTCAGTACTAACTTGTAATATGTTCCATGTAGGTGGTTACTTGCCAAACCACTTCCTGGTGCCAACCGTCTCATGAAACATCTTCAAAAGCATGGAGTTCCATTTGCTCTTGCTTCAAATTCTTTGAGGAAGAACATCGAGGGAAAAATATCTCCCCATGAAGGTAGCAAGGTTCTTTGGTCTTTCATATAGTATCTACCAAATCATAATGATAATATATTTTATTTAGAGATAGGGACCTGTGTGCATGGTCATTGCTGTGTTCTATGCTTTAATATTCATGAATAATAAAAGCGGCGGCGATTTATTATCACCACTTTTTAACTTCAATAGAGCCATTAAATTATGAAACGAAGAAGTGAAGCAGTATAAAAAATATTAATCCCCTATGACTAAGAACACATATTGCTAAAATACAGTTTTTCTTTCTCATTTTATCATATACACCTCTTATTATAAGAAGGTATGAGTACCATACCATGAAAACTTAGTTATGAGGCATAAGTATATTGTACAGTGGAAAATAATGCTTCCTGCAATTTTAATAATGCATTTATGTAGTGCTTGAATACCATTGTACTTCTAATTCATTTTGGTGGTTTCATCGATCATTTACTACATATATAATTGCTAAAGTTGGAGATTATATGTTCATATAAAAGTTTCTGCGGAACAATCCCTCTCTGCACTAGTCAATCAGAAACTCTCAGCTGAATGTTTCTGTAAAACACTTAAACTTCCTGCCTGCTTATGATAAAATAGACTCCATAGGGACATGGTACTGATAAGTCCAGATATTGTATCCAATTTCTAACCAGATCCTCAAGCACGTTCATGTATTTCTCAATACCAAAGTCATTGTTGGTCGAGTTCATGTGGGTCCATCTAGTGAAGTTACAGCTTTTATTTTCCTGGGAGAATATTGACAGTCTTCCCTCCTCTAATTCAACTAACTTACAGTCAATTCAGAGTTTTTTTCCTATGTTTTGTCAGTCGAGATGCTTGCGTAGTTTCTCCTTAAATTTATCTTTTTATTACATTGCATTTATAGGTTGGAAGGAGAGTTTCGCTGTGATTCTTGGAAGTGACCAGGTGTATTCAGGGAAGCCCGCTCCAGACTTGTAAGGCATATTTTGCATTTATTGATGAAATGTTATTATTACTTTTGTTTTTTTATCAGTGTGATGGTTATATATGCTTTTGATCATTCTTAAATCTGTCTCTATGTTTTTTTTTTTTTTTTGAAGTTATTTGTCCAATAACTCATTTCCATTAAGTTACATACTTCAGAATCTTTTACGAGTATAATCTTGAATTATGTAGCAATTCTGATTGAAAGCAATGTCCTATGTAAAATGCCATTCTATCTTGTAGCTTTGCTGCGGAAATATCTATGTATTGCCTGAATTTATATTCAATGCTAGTATGCTACTGCTGCTCAGGTTTCTGGAAGCTGCGAAAAGAATGGGAGTGGATTCTTCATGTTGTCTTGTGATAGAAGACTCCATGTAAGTTTATCATTGCATAATTTAGTAGCATGACGGTTAGCCTTACTCATACACCTCTGCCTGTTTTAAACTTAGAAATAAGAGGTGTATCTATTACAATGTTGCCAAGCTTGTGTCCCTTCCTTCTGCTGTGATTTGATCAGTTTCGGTATTAATTCAATGGACGAGCACAATGAAATAGTTGGTTTACTTCCGTTTGAAGAATAGATATAGAATTTGAGCGCAATTATGACCCCAATGGATGTACTTATATAAATGTAGGCTGTTGTAAACTAGAAGCTGCCTCAAGCAATGCCTTATTTATTTGCATTCTTGTTTGCTCCCTTATGAGACTCAACTATGTTCTAAAGTCTTTAGCTCGTGGTCTCAACATAAACTCTTAGAAGTCCACTTGTTTAGTGCAGAAACTGAAGTGCTGCAGTAATAATCTGATTTATTGAATGTCAATAAACAATTATCAGGCTTTGGATTTTTAATGGTCACTTAAGAATCTCTGTTGTCATTACTTCTCCTGGTGGTTGATTTTTGTTATTGCAACAAAATTCTTTCTCTGCTAGAAACTGTAATTTCTCCTGCATCTTGTCTTCAACAGTGTTGGTGTCAAAGCAGGAAAGGCGGCTGGAATGCATGTTGTAGCTGTACCATCACTCCAAAATGAATACGATGCATATTCAATTGCTGATTCAATTCTACATTCACTCCTAGAGTTTCAGCCAGAACAATGGGGTCTTCCACAATTCGAAGATTGTATGTCCCTGGCTGTCATCAATTCCATTGTCTGTTTTCATCCCTTGCTAGAGTAGATTCATCATATTCTGATTTTGTGATTGCAGGGATTGGTAATGCTTTGCCTACCGAACACATTCATCTCACAGGTGTCTTTAACAACGGGCTTTTCCAGGCAAATAAAGGTTGAAGATTTATTTTGGTTGTGTTTATTATTGTGCTCTGAGTGCCAACCCATTTCCACACCCAGCTAATTTGATGCATTCTCCCAGCAAACATTTATTTTATTCTGTGATAACTTTTATCTATAACTTTCTAACTTCAAGTTTCTTTTCTATTTAGGGTAAGTATCAACTTATAGTACCACCTATACTCATTTATTTCTATATAGATTTCTGTCATGGTAAGATGGGTTTTTAATGAATTCCCACCTCATTTTAAAAATTGGATCTGCATGTACTGTGGGAGTCCTCCGACATGCTGGGTCATGAAATCTAATGCCGGGTTTTTATTATTCGGTGACATTTTCAAAAAAAATGTTGAAAGGTTAAGGCTTCTTTTGAATGTCTCAATCATTTTGAAAAAACGGGTAAAAACAGTGTTGTAAGTTGATATTACCCTTTATTTAATCCACTTATTTGTTCTTTTGTTGAATAAACATTTGGAAAAATTATATAATGGTGGCCAGAAAATGGAATAAATGTCCTTCCCACTCAAATATGGGGACTGTACATTGGCTGGGCCAAACTGGATGGGCAGAAGGTCCTAAAGGCTGTAATCAGCATTTGTTCAACTGGTTCTGAGCAAACAATTGTGAGTATTTTCATGCAGCACTTGATCCTTGAAACATGCATATAGTCTTTGGTGCTTTACCAAAAATATCTTCCTTCTCAGTGCTTTTTCAAATACAGATAGTGCAGCCATATGCGTATGCAATTTTTTTTCCTTGTTTGTAATTTTGTCTCAGCAGATTGTAGACATAATTATATATGCTTTTGACACTCAACAGATATCGTGGTGTTTCTATTTTCCAAGTTTATCTTACTTGTTCTGCATCTGAAAACTACATTGTCATACTTAGCAGCTCTCCATAAACCTTTTTCATGCAGAAACCCTGTCTGATTGGTGGAGATTTTGCCAACAATAATGAGATGCAGTTGCTGCTTGTGGGCTATCTTCGGAGATCATGTAGTGAGGTAAAAGTATAAATAAAATTTACTTTTATACATGTTGCAAATCTACTCATGTTTCTAGATGTTACACTTTTGGGCAGGGTTATACATCGAGCTGCCCAGAAATGATCGATGATGACATAGCGTGTGCCGATGCTGCTTTAGATTTGCCTGCATTTTCTCACAATTTATTTCTGGGAGAATCTTGAAGATTATGATCTAAAATATCTATGATTTTCTTCTTCTTCTTTTTTTTTCTATTGGATTGTGTTTCTCGTTCTTATGCCTCTTCTCATTTACATCTATTTTCTTCATCTGAAATAAGATGGATTCAAATATATTTTATTAAATATAAGCCCCTTATTAGCTCAATCTATTTGCATCACTCAGAAATTGTAGTAAAATTAATATGATTACTACAGAATCTCTCCTGCTTTTGAAATAGACATTGATGTGGAAGAATGATTCTGAAGTCGATAAAATTGCGGGAATCAGCAGAAACATTATTACCAAAATTACGGCAAACTGTCAGACAAGCAACATAACATACATAACAAAACAGGGTTCAACGAAACCAGCCTACACCCAAACATTTCTTGATATCTAAAAGCTCACTCAAACTCAGTAGTATAGAAGAAGAAGACTCTCGTGTCTTCAGTTGCCAGATTGTCGCAGCTCTGGGCGGACAAAGTCTGCATCTGCAGGCACAGAGATGTCGACGGTGGGCCTCAACTGGGCGCACACTTCAATAGCACCGTGCACAGGATCCGATAGGAAGTTGCCAATGAGGTCTTGGTTGATCGGGGAACCATTGTCCACTGCTACCAGTGCCTGCTGGGTGAGGATGTAATCGAATCTTGGGGCCCATTTCCTTGATCCTAACCGTGCTGTTGTTGAGCAGTTGTCCACCATGAATGAAACGCCACGAGCATGCATGAAAGGATTCAACGAGTCCACAGACTCGATCACACTCTCGTTGATGATCTCAGAGTAAGAATGGCCCTTCTTCCTCAAAATCTCAATCTGAGAGTTAGCGACAGTCAAAATTAAGCAGAGAAAGTCAGATCAAAAGTGCTACCAAATCGCATAATTGACAAATATATTCCACTTCCAGTGTATTCTTAGATGATGCATATTGTATATCTTTTATCTCAAGACCGAATTTTGAAATAATATACCTCCTAGATTTGTACTTGCAAACACTAAGAAATAGATATGAGGAGAAACTCACTTGGGCCATCATTAATGCTACAAAGACTCCTGCTGTGAAAGGATATAGGGGTCCCAAGTCACCCGCTGGACGTTGTGCTCTAACACGCTCACCAACTTTCCACATTCGAGTCTGGTCAATTTTACCCATGGGGAAAGCAGGCAATCCTTCCTTTTCCTGCACGAAAAAACGAAAAGTACAAGTCAGAATAATGGGGAAGGCACCTAATCTTATAAAAAAAATGAGTCACTGGTAGGCATACATAGAAGCGACGGCCAGCCAAAACAACACTCCTGATCTCACTGCCACTGGCCACATCTTCGTAGCACTCATACAGGATATCCATGCAGGGATAATATGAAGCACTATATGCAGTTTCAAATTCCCTTTTGCCCTGTTCATCAAGAGCATTGTATACTGCTAGCATACCCTGCAACAATATTGGAATACAGAATAGTAGATTAGAAAGAGTAACTAAGAGAAATGAGAATATTATTAATCCTCATAAAATAATATTGAGGGGTGACTACAACAGATACACCAACAGTGTCTTGGACTAACCTTTGTTGATATGGTCTTTGATATAGTCCCTGTAACGCTCTCAACTGTGTTCTTGTAAGCAAGTTCTTCACTCATTCCATTTTGGGTGTACCTTCTGAATAAGCATTCCACAAGGCCATGCACAGCACCAAGCAAAATACCTAGTGATTGAAAGGTGAATAAGAATCTACCAAACGAACATAGTAAAAAACTGAAGGAGAGAGCATTACCTCGCTCCCCAAAAATATCACTTTTATATTCCTGCTCCAGCGTAGTGGCAAAAGTGAAAGGTGAACCGAGGGCAACTGACCATCCAAGGGCAACGTCAGTAGCTCTTCCATCAACATCCTTCAAAACAGGCACAAACCCATCAAACATTCACATAACAATACAGAATCGCCCATAATCATAAACCCAGCAACTGGAAAAATAAAATAAATTTACGAATACATGGACAAATTGCATACCTGGTGGACAGCAAAACTTGAATTAATACCAGCACCATTGACTTCTTTCCCTTGCACATATAACCTTCTCACAGAAGGCCCCATTCCCTTGGGACATACAGCTATCACACTAATATTCTTTGGAAAGTCAATACCCTGCGACTGGAGATGCCCCAAAAGGAACCCATGGGAGAGTCCAAGAATGCTATTCGGCTTCATGTGTGAGAACACTTTTTCATAATTATCAGCCTGTAACAGTCAATAATGAATAAGAGAAAATAAATCTCCAACATAAAGATTTTATAGTAGTAACAGATATTGCAAACATGATAAATGGCCGGTAATGTAAATGTCCATGAGCATGATAATAATGGCACACGACTTAGAAAATAGAAAGGACTCTTAAGTCATGCATGATCTGTTTCTAGACAAGCTAATCAGTTGAAGTACTATGAGATGCGTCAGAGTGAAGAAAGTAGTAATGAATATAAAGTGAAAGCAACCAAATGCCTAAATAAAGGTTTAAGGCAACTCAAACCTGAGCTGAGTCTGATATCAAGAGCATCACCAAATCACTGCTGGAGATAGTTTCCCAAATGTCTCCAAGCGTCCCATTTTCTTCTGTAAACCCAGCAGCACGGGCCTCAGCGAATGATCGGGAACCCTTTCTCAATCCAATCTGCATGAAAGGTAAACATAACATTGATCATTCACATTAAATGATCGAACTTGATGACAAAACAAAAGACTTACCTTAACAACAATGTCAGATTTTACTTCACCAAGAGAATCTCTCAAATTCTGAGCTTGAGCAGGACCCTACACAAAAACAAGACAATTATCTATCAATTTAAAGAGTCAATGAAATAACAAGAAAAACATAAGATTAGCATGAAGATTATTCAAACTACAATAGCCAGAAGGTGCAAAATGTCACAGAAAAAGTGTGATGGAAGTGAATTGTCTGCACTCACAAGATAACTCAACTAAACATACACCATATGTTGGATGACAAAATATAAAAGTAACACCAACATCCTAGAGGATTAAAAAAAGTACCTGTGAACCCCAACCAATCACCCCAATCTGCTTTATGCCCTTGAATGCATCCGGCAGCAATTTGAACAGATTCCTTCCTCCTCTCACAATGTACTGCATCCACACAGATCTAGATTATCATTAAATTAATAAAAATATCATTCAGAGAGGTAATGGAATTGGCTCTTTATCTGCTGGAAAAAGTGGCTTTCACAAAGTTAAAGACTTAAAAATACAGAATGTCGCCTTTCAGCGACAGCTAGAGATTATTGATCCCCAGACGATCTTAAAATATGCAGACTCAATGCACGTGCATAGCTACATTTATAACATATATTGACAAGAATAGCAGCAGATTTTCGTCGATCGAACTAGGAATAATTAGCTTCATTTTCGCTTAACAACAACCGTGAAAAAAGCAGCCGGAACTTGATAACAGCAAATAGATGAATATCAAACATTCCACAGTAACCCTAAATATACCTCGTCATGACCAGCGAGGTTGATTTTCTCCTTGGTGAAGACGGAGGTTTGGAAATCGAGAGGCTCCGCAGGCCTGATGGAGGTAGTCGACACCATTCTAGCCGCCATAGCAGAGCCGGAAGCAGGAGGTGCGGCTCGGGCGGCGGCGGCGGAGCGTAGCGGCTTGAGGGAAGGGGATGAGTACGATAGGAATCCCAAGGAGGTAGGTGGAGCATTGGAAGGAGAAGTGAGAGCTCTGGTGGCGGTGGAGAAAGAGGTAGGCGCAGCAGCCGCCATGGGTGAGGCTTTTGGAGAGCAAGCGTGAAGGGAAGGGAAGGGAATGAGACAAATGTGTTTTGGAGTGAGTAATGATAGGGTTTAGGGAGTTATGACTGTCTGTCAGTGTGGAGTATAATGCATAAATCATTGGGGATTTTGGTGTATTATTAAATTAAATAAGGGCAACTGCATTACACTTGCACATATTTCCCATCTTATCCTCAAGGCACATTGTATTGTATCTATCTGATTGTTATTTATTCTGTTTGACATGACATGACACTAGTGATGTCATAATCTTTCTTTCTTGTTGTTCTTCATATCATCAGAACATGATTCGGCTACACTTGACTTCTTTATTGTATCTCTTAAATCATGAGAGATGAACAATGTTAGAAACACACAAAATAGTCTTTTAACATTGTGTTTCTTTTCTTACAATATAAAGTAACAAGGCTTTGTGCAGCCTTACCTAACAATCTCAACATGCAACAGCACAAACCTGAGGAAACTCGTGGATGCAATCGATTGAGCAGCTTTAACTATGCTGCAACATAAGATTTTAACCATGAAGCAGAAACCAAGTTGTAGGCATCCATCCATCATCATTTTTACACAACATCACTATACACATGCAGACAACCAGAGATTCACATAACCGGTCATACCTTTAAAACATGTACAAATTATATATACATGTTTTTTATTACAAATATGCAAAATAAATAAAACATAGAATTATGGCAAAACTAAGTATAATTCACATTTTAGCACATGCATCTTAGTTTTAAAAGGCTAAAAGTGGAGCAAAGACGCAACGAGCGCTACAAAATGACAAAATATGGAAGAAGAAAAAAAACTGAATTTTACCAAAATTAGTAGAATTTAAACATCCAACTTATAATATGTAAGTTCAACAACCATACACGTTGTATCTATGAAGTAACTCATTGTTTTGGAAATTATGGAGGGATATAATTTGAAGTTAGAAAGACAGAAGAAATTATCATATTGTATCTATGAAGTAGACAATAGGTAGTGAAAGCGCATTGACTCTTATCACCAAGAAATTATGAATACCTTAAAAATATATGAGTACGTAAGATTTAAATTAAAGCATTATATTTTTTAAAAAGATCACAAAGCGAGAAGATGCTTTCATCACAACAGTTTGAGTGCCGACATGCACGCCCTAAACATATCATCATACAAACTGAAACTGGAACTACTACCTGTTACCTAAAATGTTATGTCATACACATGAGTTCCGATAGTAAAATCTACCCACTACACCTATTTACAAATTCTTCACTAAAATCCACACCAGCATCCATCATTCAACCACATTTTCGAGCACCAGATTCCCCGGTATCTGCAAATTTGATATTCACCAGTAAAATATGGGATTAGTAAGCAAGTCTGTATAGTTTCAAACACCACCAAAGCCACCTTGTACAGAGATGCTGGGCATAGCATAATCGGCGGGCGTAAGTAACCATACGCATGTGAAATGCATCAAGTGATGCTCAAATTAAGCCTCTAATATAGTCATGAAATAAGTTATTTTTTATGCACATGCTATTTTAGTTATTTGCAGGATTGATTCTTCCTTCGTGTCATATTTACAACTCATTTTAACATAGTGGTTTATATTCTATGCAGGAAGGTGAAGAATAGAACTTCTTAACCACTATTACACCATACATGAACTTTCTGCCCAAATTCAGATAACTCTATTAGCACAACTACTACCAAATGATTGTAAAATAACTAAATAAGTGTTTCTCATTCAACGTCATTGCTTGTCAATAAACATTTTTTGCATGTGTACTAGTTACACATTTTGAGTGACGTTCAGTCAATTGATACCATACCAGTGTACCACACAAGATCATCGCATATCGAATAATTCTATCAATCAAAGCCTCCTTACAAGCAAATTTGAATTAGATATCCTATTTATGCAACGGAAATCCTAATGCAGTAGCACAAAAAGAGCACCTTTTCCCTTAACTAAAGAATACCCGGATAAACAGATTTAAGTGCACAGAACGTAAGCCACCAAAGAAAAAGGTTACCGTCTGAAAAATGTCAGAACCATAAAATTGAACAGCTTAGCAATCTGAATGCTTGCACAGGTAAATTATAGTACCTCAACAACTTAAGTTTTAGTTGAGCGCCCGCCATCAGATCCATCTGCTGAAGAACTTTCTCCCTCAGAATCTAGAAAAATATATTAATAATAAGAGGACATGTATGGCCTCCAAGGGATATGCATTAAAAAATGCATTCCAATAGGTCAAAACAACTCTATAAGAAATATCTATCAATTACTACCACCGGAAGAAGATCCAGAATCAGAGCTAGAGCTGTTTTGGCTGGCTTCTTGGTTTTTATGACTGTGCTCTGGATTACGCTCACGCATAGGTTCAGGCTCTTCTACATCAACTGGTGGTGAGGCAGTTTTCTCTTTATCTGCTTAAGAACAAGAGTAGATAAAATGATGTTCCAGCAGTAATAATCTTGAAACATTCAAACTTGCTTTTTACTCTCTTGAAGCTTTACCAGCACTATTTTCTCTTGGGGTTTCTGTTACAGCTGAGGTAGCAACCTGCCCAGAAAAGCCCAAACGTGAAATGCTTAAAACTAAGTAAGTGTAATTAAAAATTTGTATTAGAAAGTAAATTACCTTTTCATTGGTATTCTGCTCTGGATCAGCTAATAGATTACTAACAATATCGGCCTTTCTTTTGTTCTTGCTCAAATTCTTCTTATAGTTGGTAATGAACCTATCAAGCTCCCAAAGGGTTTCAGTATCAACAGTGTCAATGTCAACCTCAATTTCATCATCTTGCTGTGCAACGGCTGGATTCCTCTTCTTAATGATCTGAACCACATTTTCAAGCTTCTCAGATGGTAAATTCTGCAAATTTATGCTTAGTTTTTGTTTTTCATCATATGTCATCTCCCTTTTATTGGGATCCTTTGCCTTTGGCTTCTTTGGCGCAGGAACCCTGCCAGACAGTGCAGTATTCGGTTTCTTTCTTTTTGGATCACCAGAATAAGCCATTGCAGATCTATCTAAAGGTTTATCAGGCCCTGCCCTTGACTGCTGAGGAGGCTTCCGAGATGTAGGTGTTGGTGGCCCCACATGATAATCCGCAGAGAGATTCATCTCGCGCATATAATCAGCCTCTATGGCAACCCATTTCTCCTCAAATGCTTTGGACAGCTGTTCAGCCATCAAATAAACATCTTGCCCTTTTGGATTATATGTCATAGCATTTTGAAATGTAAGTCGGACATCCTCAGCAAACTCCATTGGAGACTTGTACCAGCTTTGTGCTAACCTCTCTTTCACAGTACCCAGGTCCATAGGATTTCTAATGATTTCAAAATAGTCATGCAAACCAAGAGCAACAGCATCAACTGGCTTGTTAAACACCCAAGCATGCTTGTGCTTCATCAATCTTTCTAAGACTGCGTTGCAACTTTTCATTACTTGATTCGGAAAACTTCTGATTCCCACCCCACTTCCCCCTCCCTTCTTTCCATTGGACTTCAGTTTCTTGTTACTTTCAGGTATCCTGTCCTTTGCAAGCAAAAACTCTGAATTTCTGTAGAACTTATTAGCCTTGGGCGTCCTTTTCTCTTTCTCCACACTATCACTCCCCATATTGCTATTCTCATTCACCAACACGCTCAATGGCTTCAACAATCTAGGCTGCCCTACTCCCACAACCACCTTATCTCTATCTCCATCTCCATTCTTTTGCCCCTGATTCAACTCAATCCTCCTCATCAAACTCCTCACCCTATCCCTCTCACTCTCCAGCTTCCTCCTCAATTCCAGAGCATCACGTTTGGATTTCATCAACAAACTAATCCTCACCCTATCCTCCCTCGAAAACCCTCCCATCAAAGCTAATCCATCACGTCCTACACCAGAGAAATTCTCTGAACCCACATCCACACCAGATTTGTGCAATCTTTTCATCGAAATCAAGCCCTCTGAAACCATAGCTTGGGATTTCAACTGCTGCTGCTGCTCCCTCAATAAATTACTGCTGCTGCTACTATTCTCAAGACCTTTAATCGGCCTTCTACTATAAACCTTACGCTCACTTAACTTCTCTTCTTCAGACCCTTCATTCCCATCCCCCAACATTTCGCTAAATGCACCACAATCTTAGTTTAAAAAAGCGCCAGGCGAGGTGAGGCGACAAGGAGCGAGCGACTCAAGGACCCCTTTAAAAAATAATATATATAAATTCTATGTATACATTATTTATTACTCAAATTATGTATATCATGTCATTAAACAGATAATTTATGAAATATAGCAAACAAAATAGATTCAATAACTAAAATCCAAGTTTAACAAATTACAAAAACACAATTTGGAGAATAATCCTAGCTGTTGGAGAAGCGATTGGAGCATAAGATTAAAAATTAATCCTAAATTCTAACTAAATATGAGTTGAACAAGCTGCAGTCTTCACTAATCACAAGCAATTGGAAAATTATGACACAGAGGCATGAATCTTGAAGCAATATGAGAGGGGAAAATATGACACACACATAGACATGAATCTTTTAAGAAAAAAAAATTTAAAAAACTAACAAGACAACAGCAGCGGTGCAGCAGGGCCGGGGCTGTGGCTTGGCAGGGGCGGTGTTCTGAGAAGCAGGGCCGGAATTGTGAGGGAAAGGGAAGCCGACAGTTTTTTTAAAAAAAAAATTATATAACAGCTGCAGAGCTGACCGGCGGCGGTGGCGAGGAGGACTGGCCGGCGGCGGCGCAGTGGGTCGGCTTGGAGAATGCGAATTTTTGCTTTGGAATGTGTCGAGGGTTGGGGCGGGGTGTTCGTGTTCGTGCTCGTGCCTCGTGGGTATAATAATTAAGGTTATAATTGTATTGATTTTAAATATAAAAAAAGTTAGAAGACTGATATTCCCGGCATCATTTACCTGCATCCTTGCACTAGAATCATAGAAAAAGGAAACATTTTAAAGTTGCAACACTACTTTTAAGCCCCAATTCAAAACTGTGATTTACAAAGGATTTCCAGCATCCACGCTTTTTCCCATGTAAGAGAAGATGGAGCAAGTATTCTTCTTCGATCCAGATGGTGTTCATAGTTGACATCAAAAGGGATTTTTGTTTTGATTAGAGGCATCAAACCAGATGCCAGTGCTCTAGATGAGGCAAGTTGGTAGTAGACTACTAAATAAAATGGAGTATAATTTTGTTATATTTTTATAATTATTTATTGTATATTTATATTATAATAGAATTAATAATAAATAAAATAAAAATAAAAATATATTTATGTTTTTGTGGAAGAATGACAAAAATATAATTGTATGGAAATATTCTCGTTTAATATATTAAGTAAATTATAGATTCCGTCAATTAATGAATTCTTGTATAAAAAAAAAAAGTTAATTCATGCGATATATATATTTTCTTTTCTTAACAAATTAAATTACCACCATTAATCATTATTTGTCAATATTTTGTTTGTCGTCAAAACCATTGTCCATTACTAACTACTAACTAGGGATATCAATTTAGCCCGAAATTCGTGGGTTGGACCTGAGTCAAAATGCGAATTAGGATCGAGATATTTTGGCCCTAAAAAAATTTAGTTCGGGACCGAATAATCCGAGGCCTGATAGCCGATAGGGTTGAGCCTGAAATTTGACGGGTTGACCTGATTATTATTTTTATTAATAAATTTTTCATAATTATTGTGCTAAAATTTACTTCTAATATTGAAGATTATATTTATTAATTAAGTTTTAAGTTATATAATTATATTTATTTCAATAAGTATTCAATGCATAGTTAAATTTAGTTATTTATGAAGTTAAAATATATTCAAATATTGCTAATATAAAAAATAATATATTTGTAATGGTTAAATTTATCATTATATAAAAATTTGTGATGTGTTTTACATTTTTATAAGAGATAAACAATATTTTGTTTATTTTTCAACATTTAAAATATTAAAAGAGTGAAAATATGTTTAAAATAAAAAAATAATTAATAAATTCATTGACCCGACGGACTAATCCAAAAATCGATGGGTTAGGGTTATGGATCAAGATTTTTTCGAAAAATTTCAACTCAATTTGACTCGAACCGATTTGCCTACAGTCCGATAGAGCTGTCCCGAAATCCAATGAATCGGTCCAATTGACATCCCTATCCCTAACAATGGTTGCATGCGGCTCAGCTCATTTACAATGTTTATCTTTTACTAATATTTTATAGTTTGTTGATGATAGATAATAGATATCATATATTCCACATTCCAAAATAAAATTGCAGTCGCAAAAAAAGGGGGATATTAGAAAAACAGTTGCTAGAAAAATATATACACATTTACATTTGTTACTTATTATCTTTGATAGTGATGTTATAAACTTGTTCTTCATATGATCAGATTTGTCTGCACGAATATGATTCTAGATATAAACCCAACTACAATCGACTTCTTTGTTGTATCTTAGTTCATGTCATTACCTGAACTGAAGGATCAAACCTTACACGAGAGGTGGACAATGCTAGAATGCAGCTATATGCAAGAAGATGAGCTTCAAATGAACACACAAAATAGTCTTTTAACATTGAACATCAGCAAAAGTCGAGAAAGGGAAGTGTTTCTTACAAATTACAATGCAAAGTAACAAGGGTGGCAGCAAAGCCTAGCTTTGTGCAGCCTTGTTGCGATACCTAACAATCTCAACGCCCAAGTAGTCAACTGAGCCGACCACGGCAACATGCGGCTTTCCCAATACTATCCGAACAGCAGAAACCTGGGGAAACTCGTTGAAGATCGTGGATGCAATCGATTGAGCTACTGATTCAAGAAGATTACGAGGGGTTCCTTCTACCACAGCTTTAACTATGCTGCAACATAAGATTTTAACCATGAAGCATGTTGATAGGCACGCTACCTACACCTATTATTTGAAAGAGAAAACAGGCAGAAACCAAGTTGTAGGCATCCATCCATCATCATTTTTACTCAAGATCACTATAGACATGCAGACAAACGAAAGATGTTCCTTACCGGTATATAGCACTGTAGCTCACGGTATCTGAGATGTTGTCAGAATCGCCGGCTGCTTGAAGATCCATCCAGGCATCAACATCAACCACAAATTTCTGACCCAACTTCCTTTCTTCTTGCTTCACCCCATGGAACCCGTGGAACTTTAGACCCCTCAATACAAGCTTGTCTCCCTTAATCATCTCCCCATTACTCGTCGTCATCGATACAGCTGAAAAAAGTGAAAGCCACACAAGTGCATGGAATATATCTTTACATTAACATTTATTGAGAAATTGAATTGTATGAGCATTCATTTGCATAGACATGTTTGTGCAGCTAAAAAAGAAGTGTAGATCAACATCCAGGCAGTTCAAAATACCAATTGCCATTAACTGGAACTGCTGAATGAATAGATATATGTTCATGAAACACATACAAATGCACTTATTTAAATAAAACAAAAGAAATCAAGGACTAACCACAAAAAATCTTTTTTTCTTTCTAAGAATCACATAAACAGACAGATTGAGGACAATGCCATGCATAAACACCATATTATGTGTTTTGCACGAAGTGTATAATATGCGTGCATATATGATTCCATCAGTGACGAACTCAAAGTCCAACGAGTTAACACAATAGCAAAGTTATCTCATACTATAATAGGAAAAAGTTTCACATTTTAGCATATAAATCTTAGTTTTAAAAAGAAAAGCCACAAGGCCAAAAACCAGAGCCAAGCCAGAGATTCACATAACCGAACCATTCATACTTTAAAAGATGTACAAATCATATATACATGTTTTGTATTACTTAAACAAACAATCTAAAAAAAACAATGAATTATAGCAAAACTAAGTAGAATTCACATTTTAAAATGCTAAAAGTGGAGCAAAGACACAAGGCTAACAACCAAAGCAAGCGACCGCTTTAAAATGACAAAATATGAAGAAAAAAAACAAATAAAATAGAAAAGAATCATAGAAAAATTAGTAGAATTCAAGCATCCAACTTATAATATGTAAGTTCAACAACCATACTCATCATTTAAAAAACTCTTTTATCATCTATTTTTTTTTTTTTCTTGCACCACAATTTTTTCTTTTCTTGTAACTGAATCCCAATCTTTAGCTGCAATACCTGTCTTCCAATCAATATTGATACTAATTTCGCCACCTCCAATCAATATACCTGCCAAGCTATGCCTGCGGGCTGCGACGCAGCAGGGAGCGGGCGAGAATGGGTGACGTGCTGAGAATGGCGAGGCCGAGTCGCCGAGGGAGGGGACGTGCGAGAGTGGAGGCACGGGCAACGCGGTGAGAGGGTTCGGGCGCCGGCTGAGGGTTTGAAGGCGAGAATGGGTTGCAGGGGAGGGTTTACATTTAGTTTAGCTTTAGATAAAAATAAAATAAATTATCATTTAGATTTATTTTATTAAAAAAGAAATACGCTGAGCGTACGTTTAGTGCGTTTCAGGTTGCTATATAAGCGCTTCGCGTATACGGGCGCTTCAATAGGAAAATATTTATTACAAACTAGAAACAGATTGCCATTTCTTTGAAAACATAAAACCAGATCCTTCATTCCAGATTGCACTAACTATTATTTTCAGCTTTAGCACACACCACATCAAGTACATATAAATGAATCAAATTTATGTCAACTTTTCTTGAGTGGTGCTAGCTACAACCAAATCCCAACATCAAATCAAATGGAGAAAACATCATAACGCAATAAACAAACAATGGATACAACATAATTATATTTGTCCGGTTTTTCCCCCAAATTGGCAATAACTACATAAAATGCTGCAAACACAAAATTTGAAGGCTCCATGTGCAGCTAGTTATTAAATCACAAAAAAAAAATAAAAAAATAAAGTAGTAAATTGAAACTGTGGTGCATAAAGCGACAAGAGACCAATCCTGAAATAAAAACCCTTGTTCCAACAATTGAAATTGAATATCTGGATAAACATAAGTTTCGAGATTTGAAATATCGTCAATTATGATTCTATGTTAATGGATGGAGATGAAGATCAAATTCATAATTCGAATTCCGGAAACCTAATGATGCACTTACGAATTGGGAGATAATCGTTGTGGACAGTCAACGGTTCAATTGCAGAGGAAGACCAACAGGAGTTGAGTCGATTTTCTACTCACGAAAACCATTGCTTCCAAATGGGTCTCACTTTTCTATTTTCAATATTTTAATTTTATTATAAATAATCCTACTCACCAAAATTTAAACTTGTCAAAATAATTTATTCTCAATAAATAAGTTGAATTAATATTAATTCATGATTAAAAAATAATTTAATTATCTATTTATAATTTAAAAAATAATATTTAACTTAAAACTTTAAAGATATTAAAAATTCTCAATTCAGGATTTGATATATCATGAGAATTTAGGATCTTTCGAGTTCTAAATTAATAATATTTTTTTGAATCGATACAATTTTGACTACTAGATTGATAATTCTCTAAATAAATACTATAAAAAATCGAAAATCATGGTTAATCCATCAATGTATACAAAGATTAATCTATATTGTTTTATTAAATATCCTATTAATCTTTAGAAATTTGACACCAACCCAAAATTTGATACACCAACTAATCCACAACTTGAGTATTTTATCTCGAATAAATAGACGACTGAGTTGGGTCCAACTAGTTTTTTTTCTTTTTTTTTTGGGGGGGGGGGGGGGGGGCAATTAGTTGAAACTTTTTTATTGCATAAAGTTTGTAAAATGTGGCCAAAAATCCATTTGTGACAACCTTCTAATAGAAGGCTTCTATCATAATTGCCATTTTTGGGCACGACAAAAAAGTAATTCCAAAACGAATGGTTGTTGTAGGAAGTAGGCCTAATCTTTTGCTTTTACTCAGTTGCTATTCAGATGGCCCATATGAAGCCCATTTCAAACTTTAATTTTTAATTTCAATTTCCCAAGGTTTAGCTCATCCTTATGAAATCAATTTATATATATAAAAAATGAAATATGTTGTTATTATAAGGTAGTTTATATCATAATAATCAACTGAAATGTGATATTTAATGCGCTCTTCACGCTCATCATGAAGTTATTTAAATTACAAACTAGATTTATATTTGTTATTTGTGTGTCCATTTAATATGAGAAAATATGATTACTTTTATATTATTTTTTATTCAATTATATATAAAGAAAAATATTTTAATATTTTAAAAAATATATACGATGAATACTAAATAAGGATAATTCTTAAAGTATAAATTATATATCTTGTTAAGATATAGTATATCTTTATTTTTCCTAGATCAGATATGTTTAGCTATCTATAAATACCTTTATTATAATCTAAAATCACTGAGTGAAATAAGAGATACTTTTCTCTACATGGTATCAGCAAAACTTTAGTTTAAACCTTAATTCTCGTCACTTTTTGTCTTCTCGTTCGTTCGCCTCCTTCCATGGCCGCACTACTTGACAATGATGATTTACCGTCTCTCCCTCTCTCCACCATAATTGACGTGGTATAATGAACGAATAAGCAAAAACATATTTGCAATTAAAAAATAACATATTATGGATTGCATCAATAAAATGAATAAATGCATTATATTTATTATCTATTAATCACACAATTTTGATATCATTTCACATTTACAATTATAATTTTATAATATTTTTAATTTTGGTATATTTTATTTGTATGAATTATGTAATTAAATTAATATTTTTAATAATCATATTCTTTTAGAATTTTGGTGGGATGTTTGGAAACTCTTTTAGTATATGTTGGGAGTCCGACCGGATTCGGCCCACTAAGGAACCCGATTTGGGATCCGATAGGTCTTAGAAAGTTAACAACAACATCGGCCCAACAAAAATCGAGCCGGCCCAGCCCGTTTGGGACGAAGCTCGCCGCGAAGAATAGTTCGATCAATAGGAAGAAGCAGTCCGATAAATCTAAGAGTAGTTCGACCAAGAAGAAAAGCAGTCCGATTACCAAGAAGGGAGCTTGATATACAAACATCGGCCTGCCCTAACGGTCGTAAAGGGTGGCGAAGCACACAACGACCAGTCTTGCGGAACTTTCGGAGAGCCCAACCACAACGTGGGCTAACCACTCCGACCTTGTCGTAGATGCTTCGTAACCGCTGAGAGAAGACTGCGGAAACCCTAGATGACAACCCTCCTTTATAAATACCCCCTGTGTGTATGGACGGGGGGACACGCGAATAAGGAGAGAAAAAACCTACCCCTACATTCTTTTCTTCGGAAAAAGCTGATAGACCATTTTCATTATTCTAAGAATAGTCAGTCCATCTGAATTCATGTGTAATACCCCGTGTTTAAATTCAAGCTTGTCCAAATTATTCGGATGTAATTAAAGGATAAATCATAAGTGAGAAAACAATTGGAGTTATTTATTTGGATGTTGGAAATTTGAATTGAGATTTATATCTATATTTTGGGGAATTATTGAAGTTTATGGAGATAATTTGTATTGGGGATTGAGATTTTGGAAGTTACGCATGGGTAATTGGAAGTACTATGTTGGGAAAATAAGTTGAATTGATGGTGTATATTTAAATATATATATATATATATATAGGGGTGCGATCTAGGCTGAACAAGGTTCTGTGAATGAACAGAGACCAAGATCTAACCGCACATTCAAGAGATCAACGTCCATAATTCTTCCATGTCGTGTATCATTTTTTTTCATAACATATATCATCATAAGGTTATAAATGTCCAAAACCAATAAAATCAAATCTAATAAAATCTTTAAGCGAATTTTAAGGGAGCAGTTTCCCACAAAAATAGATACACGATCTATTTCAGATACCAAATCAAATGCCCCACAATTTTTTCCATTATTATCAAATAAATTGGAAAGAGAAAATGCACCACGATTTATTCCATAATCTTAAGTTAATCGTTATCATTGTTTATTGCTTTGTGTGTCATTGTTTATGACTTTGTGTGTCATTATAAGGTTATTCTATCAACTTCCACTAATATATTATCATTAAATGTATAAACAATTTTAATTATTCGTACAATGATATTGAATAAAGATAACGATGATCTTAAAGGTGTATTATAAATCAATTAAGATTAAAACAATAATTTTGATAAAATGATATTTAATACAGGTAACAATGATAAAATAAATAGCGTACAATGCTACATATTAACTGAGTTCACACAATGTAGAAAATAAATAAATAATTATCAATCCATTAAACAGGGATTCGAAGAATGATACATTTATTCATAAATAATGACACTCACATA
>JAPKLW010001319.1:998-60872 GCA_026898455.1 Plectranthus barbatus
TCCTTAAACCTCTTCAATGATGTCTTGAGCTGAGAAGATGAATGAATAAGGATCATACCTTAGAGATCAAACAATCTCTAATCACATCTTTTGTGACTGATTCGATTGGCTTTGTAACTATTGTCCCTGCAATTCTATTCTTGTTGTTTCTTTTGGCTGGTTCAGTGTATGTGAATGGGAAGATGCCTATTTTGCCATCAAATACTACCTGCCCTTGATCTGTGATGATTGGCCTACTTACTGCTGACATGAACATAACCTTGGTAATGAATTTTTTACTCTTACAACTTCTATAAGGGTCATCTTCCCCTGGTGCTAAATAATGCCTATGTGTGGTTTTGGTCATGAAGAACCACCTTTCATCTATATGGACTGTGTTGTGCATTTCCATGAACTTGATCTTGTTTTGGACTCTATCCAAATGTAATGACTGAAGGTAAAACTTCAGCCTACTTATCTTGTTTGAGGCTGTCAGCTCTGGTTTAATGGCATTGGTATGTGCCCTAATCCGGCCCTCTTTCACTCATCTCCCAACTGATGATTTACTTACCCCAAGACCACTTGCTACTCCCCTTATTTTACTCCTACTAGAATATGTCATCATTGACAACCTATCAAGGTCCAACTCTAAACACCCTTGTTTTTTCACTCCTTTTTTTGTGATTTCTCAATTGAATATACCCAATCTCTTCTCTTTGTTTTTTTGCAGCAGTCCAAAGCCGATGAACGGTGGATCGGTGGACTCCAAACCGGCTGGTTGCTGAGGTGACCCTGCCCCTTAAAGGCTTACCATCCTTGCTGCCTTCAAGTAGAAATTGGACGAGTTCATTCTGCTTCGAATCCGAGAGTTCACGGCTTGATTCCATGGCATCTCTTGCTCTCGGCCTTCTTTTTTTTTTTTTTGGTGATCGATGATGAAAAATTTTCTGAGATCATGTTTCATTACCTATTTAATGTGTGCATTTGGTTTGTAAATTCAAATTAGTGATGTGATTAAAAATTTGGCTCCAAATTTGTGATTTGATCAAATTTGATTGTAATCATTAGTTTTAATTTGAATTTAAATTAGTTGTGCTTCATTTACATTTTGCATATCTATATTTTTTAAATTTAATTAACTAACTAATCTAACCCCACTAACTCCCTAATAACTTTTTCTTAACCTCTGTGCCGGGTCAAACATCTCAAGAGACCCGGGACGGAGGGAGTAATTCTTCCTTGTTCAACCCAGAACATAATTAATTAATAAAACATCATTTTAACCTTCACCATGGTAACAATGTTGACTCACCCCTTTATTACCACGTTATTAGGAACGGATTGCATTAAACTAACATGATCCACATATTTAAGGTTTTAGACATTCATTAATTAATTTGGTTTATGACAATTAACCATAATTAATTAATATCTTATTTCCTGATTAGTACCACTCACTCCTTTTCTCTTATGCTTAAACAAATCATTCAGCCTGCAGGACTTAGCATAAAGAACCTTGTGAGGTCATCAGGGAATGTCACCATCCTGAAACGGATATGCTTACCTATACATCCAGCCTAAGCAGACCCCACACAAATTGCCAACACCCAAAGTGCAGGTATAAGAGTACATGTAAGACTCGCCACCATAGCATATCAAAGTGTGGTCAATCCGTTTGTGCCCCTTATCCTTCAGTAAGGTTTAAGATCATAGGAAGTATGTTAGGGATCTGGCTCATTCATATGTCAATGAGAATGGCACATCCCACTGTTGATCCCATCAATACATAAACATGTACCGACACATCAAGTAGCTAGGATAAGCCCACTTATGAACCGATGTGCCGCAGCTTAAACCAACAGCCTATCCAGGGACTGTTTCAGCTGTGATACTGTTTATATCTCGCTAGGTCAAACGAACCATATGATCTTCTGTGATCTCCTACACACCATATGGTCATCCCTATCTACGAGATAAAAGGATATTATAGTGTGTTATATGTTCACATTTATCAGATAGCGAGAATTGTTGATGTAACACATAAATGAAGGCCAGTATACAAACACTTAATCATTTATGCTTTCTGTATAGAATCCCAACAATCTCCCACTTATACTCAAAGCATAATATCATTACTTTTACAGAGTATTAAGTGTGTCTATTCAATCTATCTATTACAAAATAGGACATAAGATGTCCAGCCTCAGATCTTCAGTACAAGAGCACGAACGTGTTCCTTGTAGATCTTCTGAGGCATGCCCTTTGTAAATGGATCAGCTAGATTCTCTTTCGTATCTATCTTTTGGATTTGCACATCGCCTCTTGCTACGATTTCTCGTATGATGTGGTACTTTCTTTCTATGTGTTTTGAAGCCTTGTGAGACCTGGGTTCCTTCGAGTTTGCCACTGCACCAGCATTATCACAATAAATTGTGATTGCTTTAGGCAAGCTCGGAACAATATCCATCTCTAGGAGGAAGTTCCGGAACCATACAGCTTCATATTCAGCTTCCATGGTAGAGTCTGCGATACATTTCTGTTTCGCACTCCTCCAAGATACAGCTCCTCCTCCCAAGGTAAACACATATCCAGAGGTCGATCTCTTCTCATCTTGATCCGCCTGGAAATCTGAATTCGTGTACCCAACAGGACACAAGTTCTCACACTGATATACAAGACATAAGTCTCGTGTTCTTCTCAGATACTTGAGAATGTGTTTAACCGCATTCCAATGCGCCTGACCGGGATTGGATTGATATCTTGCCGCCATGCCAACAGCATAGCAGATATCTGGCCTCGTACAAAGCATAACATAGATGAGACTTCCCACTACCGAAGCATATGGTTCTACAGACATCTCATTCTTCTCTTTCTCTGTCACAGGATATTGTGACTTTGAAAGACGTATTCCATGACAGTAAGGCAGCAAGCCTTTCTTGGGATTTTGCATGCTAAAATGAGCCAACATAATATCAATGTAAGCACCCTGAGATAAGCTCAACATCCTTTTCCTACGATTACCTAGGACTTTGATCCCAAGGATGTAACCAGCATTTCCCAGATCTTTCATTTGAAACTGCTCGGATAACCAACCTTTTATGCCTGACAACACTTCCACATCGTTTCCGAATAGGAGAATGTCATCTACATAAAGTGCAAGAAAAACCACGCTTCCACTGACACATAAACGGTACACACAACTCTCGTTTTTGCACTGTGAAAATCCATAGGATTTGATCACATCGTCAAAATGTTTGTTCCATGACCTTGAAGCTTGTTTAAGTTCATACAGTGACTTCTTAAGCTTCCAGACAAGATGCTCTTGATCATTCTGCACATACCCTTCTGGCTATTGCATGTAGATGTCACGACCTTCTTCAAGGTACCCGTTCAAGAACGCGGTTTTGACATCCATCTGCCAGATCTCAAGATCCATATGTGCTGCTATGGACAGAAGTATTCGAATAGATTTTAACATTGCAACAGGTGAGAAGGTTTCATCATAGTCAATACCTTCTTTTTTACTATAACCTTTCGCCACCAACCTGGCCTTAAATGTCGTTATGTTACCATTCGAATCCTTCTTTCTCTTGTATACCCACTTGCTGCCTATGGCTCGAAAACCATCAGGAAGTAAGGATTTCTGGTACACATCCATAGCCGTGATCGATTCAATTTCAGAATCCATGGCTTGACGCCATTGATCGGCATCCTTGTCACTCATAGCTTCATCGTATGTCCATGGGTCGGTATCA
Organism: Plectranthus barbatus; assembly: GCA_026898455.1. Taxonomy (NCBI): domain Eukaryota; kingdom Viridiplantae; phylum Streptophyta; class Magnoliopsida; order Lamiales; family Lamiaceae; genus Plectranthus; species Plectranthus barbatus. The sequence goes on from JAPKLW010001319.1 coordinate 4,733, forward strand.
TTCAGTCCGTCTTCAGGGATTAAGTCAGAAGACTCTCCCACGAACATATACCGCTCAGGCTGCCGAGGCAACCTCCCACTACGACGAGGCCCCTTTAATGTGTCTGTGTTAGGTGCATTCAATTGTGATTCACCATCTTGCACAGGCGGCCGTGCAGCTGGTTCCATACCTATTCCAGGTATGCTCAGACTACCACGGGGTTCTCCTGATGGATTTGAATTGTTCTCTTCAATTTCTTGAAGTACAATCTCGCTCTTGGTCTTGTGGTTTCTTATGAATTCATCTTCCAGAAATCTTGCGTTGGTACTCACAACGACTTTCTGATCTTCTGGATCATAAAAGAAACCACCCTTTGTTTGCTTGGGATAGCCCACAAACAACAATAACTTAGACTTGCCTTCCAACTTATCAGCTTCCTTATTCAACACGTATGCTGGACAACCCCAAACCTTGAGTTTTGACAAATGAGGCTTTCGCCCAGACCAAAACTCGACAGGAGTTTTAGAAATTGATTTAGAAGGCACTAAGTTAAGTAAGTACGCCGTTGTTTCTAGTGCATGTCCCCAAAAGGAAACGCGTAAACTGGCATAGCTCATCATTGATCTAACCATTTCCAACAGAGTTCTGTTTCTTCTCTCTGCTACACCATTCTGCTGAGGGGTGCCAGGTGCGGTCCACTGGAAAGTAATCCCTTGATCTGCCAGATACTGCAGAAACTCATTGCTGAGATATTCTCCACCACGATCAGATCGTAGTACCTTTATGGTCTTGTTTAATTTCTTCTCTACCTCAGCCTTAAACTCCTTGAATTTCTCAAGGCATTCAGAGTTATAGTGAAGTAAATAAACATATCCATATCTGGAGTAGTCATCTATGAAGGTGACAAAGTATTTGTGCCCACCACGGGCTTGTGTTGACATAGGTCCACACAGATCAGAGTGGATGAGGCCCAACACATCATTTGCTCGAGGCTCAGTTGCCTTGAAAGGCCTGGTCGTCATCTTCCCCTCTATACAAGACTCACAAACTCTATGTGGAACTACCTGGATTGGATCCATAATTCCACTATCAACGAGTTTCTTGATTCTCTTAAGATTGATGTGACCGAGTCTCAAGTGCCAAAGATATGTTATATCCTCACTTGAAGAAAATTTTCTTTTCTGTTGGTTAGACAAATTATATGCCTCTTTCACTGCTGGTTTGTTTGAACATGTAATAACATAAAGAGAATCTTTCAGTGACCCATGACAGATAACAACGTTATTTCCCATGATAGAAACATCTCTACCAAAAATAACAGAAAATCCATCATCAAAGAGTTTGGAAACTGAAATCAAGTTTCGCCGAAAAGACGGCATAAACAAAACATCTCTTAGTGTTAAAACATTATTCCCAAAACATAAAGTAACATCTCCAATTGCTGTAGCAGAGACTCTAGCAGCATTTCCCATGGAGATGGTAACCTCGCCATCTTCAAGCTCTCTAGTCAGCTCGAACCCCTGCATAGAGTAACAAACATGGTCAGTAGCTCCAGTATCCACTATCCACGAATGGATAGAAACTGATGCTAAACATGTTTCAACAACTAGTGCAGAAGATGACGTACCTTGTCCCTTGGTGACAAACACCGGACAATTTACTTTACAGTGACCTTTCCTCTTGCATGCAGAACAGACCTTTCTTTTGTAAACTTTGCCTCCAAATCTTTCTATAGCAACCTCACTAGTCGATTCCTTCATGCTCACATCCTCTACACTTGGAAGTGGAAAGTGATAGTCAAGCACAACAGCAGACAAGGAATCATTGATCCCTTGAGCAGCCTCCAAGAAGCTGATCAACTGATCAAGAGTAAACACCTTGTCTTCGACTATGGAAGTGAAATCATAGAAAGATTCTGGAAGGGAGTCGTATATGATATCAGTGAATAACTGATCATTCATATTTCCACCAAATAAGATATAAAATCTTCTGAGGTTATCCATGTGCAGCACATGCTCCCTTACATTACCACCTTGTGCCAGCTTACAGTTCACAATTCTCATTATGAACTTGGCACTGGCAGTCTGTCCAAGCCTACCATAAGTCATAATCAGATCTCTCCAAATCTCAACCGCATCAGTACAATACTGATATTTGAGTTGGAGCTCCTCAATCATGGATAACCTGAGCATTGATAATAACTTATCGTTGCTCGCCATCCACTTTTCAAAGGAGTTCCTAGAGAAATCTTAGGACCCAATGAGAGGTACAGCCGGACGAGGCACAAGTAACACAAAAACAGTCTGCATAGCAAACATGCATCGCTCCATGAGTCATTTCCATTCCAGGAAATTCGAACCCTCCAAGGGATTTTGTGCCAAAATACGAATAATAATAGACATATCTGAAAATGAATAAATCAAATAAATTAAGAACATACAACAGAACAATTGAAACAAATATGCATGGTAACCCTTTAATAAAAACAATACAATTTGTTTCTTCCAATTGCCCAAGCTAATTCACTGCAAGCTGCTTCAGCAGACGTTTACAGCAAACGCTCAACCAGACCAAAATGATCCGTTAATTTCTTAACATGCCAGGTATCTTAAGCAAAAGAAATTAATATTGGAGATCCCAAGACCATGTTCACCTATCCGGAGCAGGGACATCATTCATGAGTTATACTCCAGGCAACATCTAAGCCAAAATAACCACAAGCCTAACTCCAGATGAAAAGGGGCAATTCGACATACGTACTAGACCCATGCGTCCTGCCCTTAACATCCTTTGTTATCTCATTTAGTTTAATCTTAGAGACCAGTGAAAGTTGTCTCAATGCAAGACGCTTCAGCAGACGTTTGCTTAGAGGCTCCCACTTCTCATCTTAAACCAAATGTTTTATTTAGAAACCTCATCGCATTAGAACTAGTAAGGAACATCTAACGCAAGCTGCTTCAGCAGACGTTTACGCTTCGAGATGCCCCACTTCCAATGAGAAGTCGCATTTGTGGAGGTCTAATGATCTTGGTTAGAAAAGAACCAAAATCCAGCTTAGTATTTTAATTCTAAAGGTTTCATGCGCACACATTATTTTATGTTGCCATAAATTACGTCAACCCAAAATTCCATCATAAATTAATATGAATCTGGAATTTATAGACATAATTTAAAACATAAAATAAATCACATCAGACATGCTCAAAAATTTAAATAATTGCAACATGCTTATTAAAGTAAATAATTAAAGCAAATAGGCATGCTTTCCTATTATTTACTAGTGCGCACATAATAAATCACATCATACGAGAAATAATTAAATAAACAAATAAAATTTCTCGTGGCCCCTCAGATGCAATTACAAATTAAATCCTATCTATTACAAAGCTATAATTTCAATACAGATCTTCAGAATTGGGCTCCCATAGAAAAACTGCAAACCGGGCTGCATAGTGGGCCAGAACTAGGGTTCACAGCTGAACCGGGCCGCCTCCGGGCTGGGGAGCCCGAAAACAGGCCCAGCTGCACAAACCCTAGGGTTTGTTGGAAACCCTAGCTGCCAGCCACCCCTACAGCCGCCGCTGCCGCCTCTGACCGCCGCAGCCGCACCACCCACGCCACCCACCACCCTCGCGCAACGTCGTCGGCCAGGTGGGCCATCACTAGTCGCGCCTGCTACCACCGCGAAAGCAAACGAGCCGCCGCTCGTTGCTTCTGCGAACCACCGCGCGCAGACGCACGCGCAGCCTGCTGAGCCACTGCGCGCAACCACCTCCATCGTCGTCGCTTGCCGGGTTGGAGTCGACGGCTAGCTCGCCATGCCCGACGGGGCACGTCGCTCGCAGGAGGAAGACGAGCGCAGCCCAGCCGTAGGGTAAAACCCTACCGCCGCCACTCATCGCAGACCGCCTTCGCCGGTCGCCCTCCGGCATCGCGCAGGCTGGCAACCGTCGCTGCTCGCCGGACGCACGCAGCAGGAGAGATGGGCGCGGCCCAGCCACAGGGAGAAGCCCCCCGCCGCCGCGACCCATACCTGGTACCTCTTGCCGCCGCCTGCGCAGCCGTTTGCCACCGTGGTCGACGCCGCCGCCGGCGAGTGTGGTGGGTGAAGGGCTGAACCCTAAACCATGTGCCTTCTTCGTTCTTCGTTCATCACTTCTCGTTCTTTCACCGGATTTAATTTTACAGATTTGAAAATAAAATACAATACAAAAATCGATCTAAATCTATTACATTGATTTTCCCTATCAAATCTAACCACGGATTTTCTCGTGGTAAAACAAATCCAAAAACGAGAAGGCCACAAGAACAAAAAAAAATATTCACAACGATTCAAATCCATCCATGAACATACATATTCATTTAATTAAATTTATTAAGGACAGAGCCTAAGAACTGGAACCTGGCTCTGATACCAATTGTAGGAATTGAGTCTACGGTCAACAACATGAGTTGTTATTTAATTCGCAGGACCGTTCTTAGGGTATCAAAATAAATTCAATTAAATAAACCATGCGAATCCTATGCATGCTCCTACAAACTTAATTGTATAGGATGGATTAAGGGAAATACCTTTCTTCAATCGTTTGATCTACAGATCTAGATCGGAGAAAGAACGATGAAGTTAGATCTGAAGCGGAATGGAACTCCTTCTTTGATTGTGTTCCTACAGATCTGATCTTCTGATCTGTTCCCTTGCTCCTTGGAAATCTGGTGAGGATTATCCACCAAGTTGAATCAGAAAGCCGGAGGATTTGATCAGAAAAATCCCTCCTTCTGATCGCCCAAAGTCGCCCTCTCTCTCTCTCAATATTTTAATTGAATATTAGTTGTATACTGTGGTGGCTACATCTGATCTGAGAGGGAAAGACTATTTATAGTGTTAGGGTTTTGAGAAACCTTAACCCTAATTGGGCTTGAGCAGTGTGTGGGCCAGACCAGGGATCAAATGCAAATAATAAAGTGGGCCCTCTTTATTAATTAATTCTTCCTTGTTCAACCCAGAACATAATTAATTAATAAAACATTGTTTTAACCTTCACCACGATAATAATGTTGACTCGCCCCTTTATTACCACGTTATTAGGAACGGGTTGCATTAAACTAACATGATCCACATATTTAAGGTTTTAGACATTCATTAATTAATTTGGTTTATGACAATTAACCACAATTAATTAATATCTTATTTCCTGATTAGTACCACTCACTCCTTTTCTCTTATGCTTGAACCAATCATTCAGCTTGCAGGACTTAGCATAAAGAACCTTGTGAGCTCATCAGGGAATGTCACCATCCTGAAACGGATATGCTTACCTATACATCCAGCCTAAGCAGACCCCACACAAATTGCCAACACCTAAAGTGCAGGTATAAGAGTACATGTAAGACTCGCCACCATAGCATATCAAAGTGTGGTCAATCCGTGTGTGCCCCTTATCCTTCAGTAAGGTTTAAGATCATAGGATGTATGTTAGGGATCTGGCTCATTCATATGTCAATGAGAATGGCACATCCCACTGTTGATCCCATCAATACATAAACATGTACCGACACATCAAGTAGCTAGGATAAGCCCACTTATGAACCATTGTGCCGCAGCTTAAACCAACAGCCTATCCAGGGACTGTTTCAGCTGTGATACTGTTTATATCTCGCTAGGTCAAACGAACCATATGATCCTCTGTGATCTCCTACACACCATATGGTCATCCCTATCTACGAGATAAAAGGATATTATAGTTCGTTATATGTTCACATTTATCAGATAGCGAGACTTGTTGATGTAACACATAAATGAAGGTCAGTATACAAACACTTAATGATTTATGCTTTCTGTATACAATCCCAACATATACAAAGCCCTAGAACCTGTTAGGGTTTCTAGCCACAAAACATAACTAGAACAAAAGTAAACATATTATTAATTACCTAAGAAATTGAAGAGGAACCTTCAAATTCTTGTAAAAACTCCAATGTCTACAATATTCTTCACAAAATCCAAAGTTAAAGAATAATTTTCGTGCACTAATGAGTAGAGTATTTATAGAGGAGCCAAAATATCTAAACTTGGTATTGGGCTAAAATAACAAAAATTGACAAAACAGGGCAAAATCTCCTTCTCGGGCCTCTATGTCGATCGCCAGGGAGCCTGTCGATCGACACAAATGTAAGTCAAAATCGGGTCCATCCTCTCTGTCGATCCAGCCTCTCTGACCTCCGTGTTGATCGACAAGGAGCCTGTCAATCGACATGCCTGCATCTGACATCTGTGTTGATCGATAGGGAGCCTATCAATTGACATGCTTTCACATGTCGAGCCTCCTTCTTTTTCCTGCCTTTGATCGACATCCGACCTCTGTGTCGATAGACATGCACCACTTCGATCGATATAGAGGTAATGCTTCGAGTTTTTGGCTTCGTCTTCCAACTTTGGTCGACTTCCCGTGTGTCAATCAAAGCGGCAACTCTGTGTAACTCGGCTCTTTCATCATTCCACCTCTTTTTAGCCCTAAATACCTGCAAAACTCACCACCAAGGGCATAACATCCTCTAAAATAGTCTCATGCACAGAAATAAGTAAAAACATAAACAAAACAAACTAAAACAATAGAGAAAAATATAGATAAGTGAGTACAACTATGAGTTTATCACTGCACAATTATTCATACTCTGATCAGGGACCAACAAGTGGTATCAGAGCAGGTCGGTCTTTTCAGACTGTCTTGCTTTGAGTCGCTTAGGACCGGATCCATATTTCCTTGCACTCTTATTTTTTGTGATTAGCGAGCAGATTATCTAAAGATAATGATGAATTATCCAAGTCTTCCCAAGTACAACCTAGAGAAGTTCACAGTATGGAAGAAGAGACGCCTCATCCAACTGAGGAGTCAACATCCACAGATGGATAAAGTCTTGAAGAATGGACCTCTAAATATTCAGAAGATCAATGTCCGGCTCGAAGGAGAGGATCAAGGTATTCAAATGGTAGATAAACCACCTGAAGAGTGGACACTCGAAGACAAGAAGCGTGCTCAGCTTGACCCCATTGCACAGGAAATAATCATGCAATCTCTTCCAGAATCTCTCATGGACGAAGCCATAGAGAACAATAGTGCCGAAGAGCTATGGGATCGGATCAATGAGCTTATAAAAGAAACCAAAACTATGAAATGCAATAAGAAACAAGTATGCGTAGATAAATACGAATCCTTCCAAATGTTGCCTGGTGAAACTATCAAATCAATGGAAGCCAGGTTCAATGCCATTGTTAGTGAGCTAAAGGGTCTTGGATGAGAAGAGAGTGTGGCTGACATGAATGCCAAAATTCTCTCAAGAAAGCGTAAGAAAGACTGGTTCGTTAAAACCACCATCTTAGAAACCATGGATCTCTAAAAAATGACAACTAAAGAGTTGTTCGCCGAACTTCAAGCCCATGAATGAGATATACAGAAGGTGAACAAGAATGAAGCTACCAGAACCCCCAACTCAGCAGCAAATGATGACGCTGCATTCTTCGTAAAGAGAGACTTCCAGAGACGTCAGAAGAAACCAACGCAGTTCGAACTACCTATCAATCTACTCCAGCGAAGGATAACTCCACCTCATACCAGAAGAAGGAAATTGACCTGTCATTTGCCAAACTGGAGGAACAGACGAGGAACTTGGCCATACTCCTTGAGAAGGCCAAAGCTAAAGGAAAAGAAGCTCAGACTAGTGAGCAAAGATTTACAAAAAGAGAGCCATGCACGTGCTATGAATGCAACTCTCCAGATCACTCGAAGTACGAATGCCCTCTAGTCTCACAAGAGGAGAGAGACAGACTGAGGAAGGTATTTGAGAGGAGAGCGTCATAAGCTGTGGCAAAAACAATGCTCTCCAGAACTGAAGTGCCAGACATCCGAGACCATGATGACGGCTACTACACTTCAGAAGATGAGAATGATGAGGAAGCACTCCTGACCTTCAAGGAAGCTGTTGATGGAGATGTTACTGATGAAGAAGATGACGCATCAAACCTCAAGATAGTGGTAACAACTCCTCTACCCTTGTCTCTAGCATCTACATGCATAGATGAGAGCTCTGAATTTTGTCGCTCAGATTCAAAAGACATTTCTCTTGAAAACATTGTGAAAGAGGTTGCTAAATTTCATAAGATTAAAGATGCTTTAGCCAGTGAAAATACCTCACTGAAATTAGAAATTTCAGTTTTGACCGATGAAGTTGCAAGAACGAGTTCAATCAGTGATGAACTTGAAAAACTCAAGGAAGAAAATTCCAAACTTCTTAAAGATTTTGAAAATGTTTCAAAGGAATGTGACTCCTTGAAGAAACTTGAGCTGGTTAAATGTGAATGTACTTTCAAAAAGAGCACAAGAAAATTAAAAGAAAGTTTGAATGCTAAAAACAACCATCCGATAAATACGGAATTGGATTTATGGAGCACCAAAATGAAGAAAATTAGAGTGAACATACATCTACCTAAGGAACTGAGAAAACATTTTTAGGCTTTGTCAAAGCCAAACTACATTCAAGCAATGTGTTGGAGAAAGGAGGAGTCATATCCAATGAGTCAGTCAAACAAAAAGAAAAGACCAAATGTTGGCCAAAACCTGACTCCAAACTGGTACCTCGACAAGGAGTCCCCACAGTTCGTAAATTGTATAAACAAACTGTCGAGAGAAAACCAGACATTTCTTCGAAACTGGATAAGCGTAATGTTCAATATGCAAGGGATCTAATTTTACCAACATGAACGACTGAGCTACATGTAAATGTTGCAAGGAAGTCAGTTCGACAAGCTGATAGAAATCTGAGAGGTTATAACAGAACTAAGTTCCATTATACCAGTTATCTGAATTGGAGGAACACCTATTCGAGGTTTGAGTCTGAATAGTTTTATCTTCCAAAGACTATGATGGCTAATTGATGGATTTATATACTGAAAGCATTATGATTGGTATATTATGTACAAGGTCGATTGGTTAATATACTGGGAATCATAAATGTTGTATGTTCATCTCCTGTCTGAATTAACAAACATGTGTTGCAAACGCAATTATCCTCTTATCTCGTCGATAGGGATATCATACGGTGTGTAGTAGATCATGGAAGATCGTATGGATCGTCTAACCTAGCGAGATATAAACAGTTATCACAGCTGAGACAGTTCCAGGATAAACTGTCGGTGAAGGCTGCAACATACGCAGTAATAAGCATCTTGTCTTGGATGGCTTGGTATGCTGGTGTGGGGCACACATTGATAAGGACCTAAGTCGAGATCGATTCTTTTATTTGACATTAAAAGAATCTAGATCTCTATGGCTTGATGAGATCCTAAGGCTTGATGAGATCCTAAGCCTATATGAAGGTACAAAAGTATATGCAGATTGTGTATTACTTTGAGTTGCAGTGAAAGGCTCTAGTTGAGCTTGTATATCTGTATCTTGGGTAATAGAAGTTTGTGTATGACTGACCAAATCCAGTATAGGATGGTGACATTCCCTGAGCAGCTCAAAAGGTTCGTTATGCTAAAGTCCTGCAGGTTGATTAAGTTCAAGCATAAGTGAAGAGGTTTGAGTGGATTGACTCAGGAATATAAGATATTAATTAATTAAATAGCTTGTCAGAGCTTAAATTAATTAACGAGTGTCTGTAACCTTAAATGTGGAGATATACCAAGCCCATGCAACCCGTACCTCAAAACATGGTAGCAAATAGGTTGGAGAGTATTGATTCTCCGGTGGAATGAATCAATATTAATTAATTAATTATATTCTTGGTTGAATATGGGAATTAATTAATTGATAGGCCTTATTTGCTATTTGCATTCTGGTCCCTGGTCTAACCCATGAAACTCAAGCCCAATAGAAGTCCTGTATTTTCCTATAAATAGGCCTCAGTTCCTCAGATCTCAACACACCACAAGATCATAAGTTGCACACAGCAAACCAGGTTTTGGGAGCTCTGGTGATCGACTAGATCTGAGAAACGAGGAGGAAATTCTGCTTCTCATCTGGGCAAGGAATCTGAAGGGAATCTTCACCAGATATTCAGATTGAGTTGGGATACAAATCAGAAGATCAGATCAGGAGGATTTTCACTCTTCTCTCTCTTCTTGTTTTTCGAAAATAATTATTTTATTTTCATAAGATTTAATTCCTCAATTTGTTAGGGATTAAATCTTAGTGCGTGAGAAAGGATCAAGAGGAATCTCCGCGCACTCGTTCTTCAGGGTTTCGCAATCCAGGTATTCCGCATAAACCCCCTTATGCATATTCAATAGGAGCATGCTAGGATTAATCATAGGCATAACAATTTATTTTTGATATTCCAATTAACGATCCTTGGCAAACGGACTTCGTGATTCAGTTCACGAATCCGTTCAATTGGTATCAGAGCCAGGTCCAATTAATTGGCCCTATCGGAAAAATAATATTGCCTATGATTTGCATGATAATTATTCTTGAATGATTGCATGGGTTTTGGATTGTATGTTCATGTTTTTCGTTCTCGTGGTTATCGGGTTAATCCGCCCTTTTATATGGATTCGTTTTTCACCCACGAGATAAATCCATGGTTAGATTTAGATTTTAGATTGTAACTAGGATTATTCAATGTAATCTTTTATTTAAAAATTAAATCTGTAAAATGGAGAACGAAGAACATGAAGAACGAAGGACCGCACAACACACGACAGCACCGGCACGGCAATCACGCACGGCGAGGCACAGCGGAGCAAGGCGCGCGGCGGCCACGGCGGAGGCGCAGTCGTATGGAAACCCTAAGGTTTCAGCGCGTGGCGCGCGCGCGCGATGGGCAGACCCCGTGCGGCCAAGGCTTGCCAGGTCGGTGTGGGGCTCCAGGATGGCCGGCGACGCGAGGGGCGGCAGGGCAGGAGGCCGGGGACGGCGGTGCCGCGGCCAGGGCGCGAGGCGCGCGCGCGCGCAGCAAGTATGCGCGGCCCTGCGCGCGACTTGGTGGCGCTCCTCCCTCCCCTCGGTCGGCGTCCGCGGGGCCAAGTGGTGATGGCAGCGGCTCAAGACTGGAGGCGCGGGCTGGGGGCAGTCCGATGGGGTGGCTACTGCGCGCGAGGCATCGCAAACCCTAGGGTTTGCATGCTGCACACGGGTCTCTCACGTCGCGCTCCCTGCGTGTTTTCCGGCGAGTCGTGGTAGCCGACGGTGAAAAAGAAAGGTGAACAGCGGTTCGGGCAACGGTCAGAGCAAGCCGGGGCAGCAGCATGCGAAACGGACAATGGCCAGAGGAGGCGGTATCGCGGATTGCAACCATGCACATACGTGCATGGCTGTTGCGCATGCCGGGAGCCCTTACGGCGGCGGTGTGTCGCCGACGGCGGTGGTTTGCCGGTGGTGGCTTGTCGGGCCAAGTTCTCGCGGGCTATTGGGCTTGCAATGTGTGCCTAGGCCTGCGATTTGGTTAACTGGCCCAGTTGTCCAATTTTCTGATGGATAAAATCTTGGAGGCCCAAATTCAGAAAATAAATTCAAATCACAGTCCAAGTAGTGGGAGCCTAGTCGAAGATCTGTATAATTAATTCCAACTAGTAATAGTTAGAATTATTTTTTATTTTGTATCATGGTGCCACGAGAATATTTTTTATTTGTTTTATTATCTGTCTTCGCTTGATATATGTGTTTAATATAATTGTGCAGCATATAAGCATGTTGTAGATAATAGGAGCTCGTTTACTGCTTTTATTTACAGCTTTAAAGCATGTTAAGTGATTTATTTTGTGTAATTAATTATAACTATAAATTTGGGGTTCATGCTATCCATGATAGAATTTTAGCAATGTTATAATTATGGCTACATAAAATAATGTGTGCAATTGAACCTTATGAACTAAAAATTACTAAGCTCATAATTTAGTAAGACCTCCACAAAGCGATCCTTTATTGGAAGTGGATAATTTATTAGGTAAACGTCTACATGTGTAGCTTACTTAATTTATTATTCATAAGTTCTAATAGATAGGATTTTTTAAAACAAACATTTATTTCATGTGAGAAGTGGGAATTCATGCGTAAATGTCTACATGTGTAGCTTGCGTATTGAATTTTCATAAGTTCTCTAGGGATTGAATTAAATGAGACAGTCTTATTATAGGGATCAGGTGTGTTTCAATAGATCCTTATATGGGAGGGTTGGCTTTGGTGGTAAGCTAGCTTAGATGTTATCCAGCGTATAACTCATTTGTGATGTCCCTGCTCAGTAGGATAATATGGTCTTAAGTTAGTCTCCAATTATTAATTTCATTTGTCTAAGGAACCCGGGCATGGATTAGAATTAAAGGACTGGAATTGAAAGATGCAGTCTGTGATGGATTTATATACTGAAAGCATTATGATTGGTATATTATGTACAAGGTCGATTGGTTAATATACTGGGAATCATAAATGTTGTATGTTCATCTCCTGTCGAAATTAACAAACGTGTGTCGCAAACGCATTTATCCTCTTATCTCGTCGATAGGGAGATCATACGATGTGTAGAAGATCATGGAAGATCATATGGATCGTTTGACCTAGCGAGATATAAATAGTTATCACAGCTGAGACAGTTCCAGGATAAACTGTCGGTGTAGGCTGCAGCATACGCAGTAATAAACATCTTATCTTGGATGGCTTGGTATGCTGGTTTGGGGCACACATTGATAAGGACCTAAGTCGAGATCGATTCTTTTATCTGACATTAAAAGAATCTAGATCTCTATGGCTTGACGAGATCCTAAGCCTAAATGAAGGTACAGAAGTATATGCAGATTGTGTATTACTTTGAGTTGCAGTGAAAGGCTCTAGTTGAGCTTGTATATCTGTATCTGGGGTAATAGCAGTTTGTATATGACTGTCTGGTACTGGAACTAGGTAACCACATCCAGTATAGGATGGTGACATTCCCTGAACAGCTCAAAAGGTTCGTTATGCTAAGTCCTGCAGGTTGATTAAGTTCAAGCATAAGTGAAAAGGTTTGAGTGGATTGATTCAGGAATATAAGATGTTAATTAATTTAATAGCTTTTCAGAGCTTAAATTAATTAACGAATGTATGTAACCTTAAATGTGGGGATATACCGAGCCCATGAAACCCGTACCTCAAAACGTGGTAGCAAATAGGTAGGACAATATTGATTCTCTGGTGGAATGAATCAATATTAATTAATTAATTATATTTTGGGTTGAATATGGGAATTAATTAATCGATAGGACTTATTTGCTATTTGCATTTTGGTCCCTGGTCTGGCCCATGAAACTCAAGCCCAATAGGAGTCCAGTAATTTCCTATAAATAGGCCTCAGTTCCTCAGATCTCAACACACCACAAGATCATAAGTTGCACACAGCAAACCAGGTTTTGGGAGCTGTGGTGATCGACCAAGATCTGAGAACGAGGAGGAAATTCTGCTTCTCAACCGGGCAAGGGATCTGATAGAGAATCTTCACCAGATTTTCAGATCGAGTCGGGATACAGATCAGAAGATCAAATCAGGAGGATTTTTCTTCTTCTCTCTCTCCTTGTTTTTTTCAAAAATAATTATTTTATTTTCTTAGATTTATTTCCTCAATCTGTTAGGAAATCAAATCTTTGTGCGTGGGAAAGATCAAAGGGCATCTCCGCGTACGCGTTCTTCAGAGTTCATCGATCCAGGTATTCCACATAAACCTTCTTATGCATAATAATATAGGAGCATGCTAGGATTGTTCATAGGCATAGAAATTTATTTTTGATATTCCAATTAACGATCCTTGGCAAACGGACTTCGTGATTCAGTTCACGAATCCCTTCAGTCTGGTTGAGTGTTATGTTGTAAACGTCCACATGTGTGGCTTGCAATAGTAATACTTAGGCAAATTGGAGGAAACATTAATATAGCTTTATCATAAGGTTTCAATATTTAATTGTTTCAATAGTTTGCGACTATGTTTTAATTTCTGCTTTAATTTATTGTTTTCAGACATGTCTTAACGAATATGATCAATATCTTAGCACAAAACCAATTAACCGGTCCCAATTTCCAAGAATGGAAACGCAACTTGGATTACATCCTTGTCGCAGAGGAACACAAGTTTGTCCTTGATAAGCCTCGTTCGGCTACTCCCACTAATGCATCGACTGATGAGGAAAGGAGCTATTATAACAAGTGGCTCAAGTCAAACAATATAGTGAAATGCTATATGATGACTACTATGCCCAAGGTACTTGCATAGCAGCATCATTCATATGATAATGCTAGTGACATAATGGACAGCCTCACAGCGACCTATGGTGTGTCAGACCGAGCAGTCATATTCAATCTCATGAGGGAAATCATGGGAAAGAAAATGGCAGAAGGTAGCTCAGTCAGAGAGCACGTGGTCGGCATGACTCACCTTATGGATGAGCTCACGCTGCACGGAGGTGGTATCGATGCGAAAGCGCAGGTTGATATCATACTCAACTCTCTGCCAAAGTCCTATGAGAACTTTAGACTAATGCTGTCATGGAAAAGAAAGAGTACACTATTAACGAGTTACTCAATGACTTGATGGCAGCAGAATCAGTAATGCAACCAGAAAAAGTTGCTTTGGCTACTTCTAGTCATCGTCCTGTAGCGCTGGTTGGCAAGAGGCGCAAAGGTGCATCGTGTGCATTTATAACGGAAACATGTTTAGCATCGGTTTCTACCTATTCTTGGGTAGCGGATACTGGAGCTACTGATCATGTTTGTTATACTTTCCAGGGGTTCAGGCCGACAAGGCAGCTGAAGCATGACGAGATTACCATCTCAATGGGCAGCGGAGAGCGAGTCTCAGCAGTAGCTATTGGAGATTTTACTTTATGCTTTGAAAACAATGTTTTGATTTTGAGAGATGCTTTATATGTGCCGGTTTTTCGGCTGAACTTAATTTCAGTTTCCAAATTATTTAATGATGGATATTCAGTTATTTTTGATAGTGGAGTTTCTACCATTGGTAATAACGGTGTTATCTGTCATGGTAAACTGATTGACTCTCTCTATATCATTGATTGTATGCATAAATCTTCCGTGAATGTTGCAAACTCATCCAATAATAATAATCATTTAAAGAGAAAGTTTTCTTCCGATGAGAATCAAACATATCTCTGGCACTTTAGGCTAGGTCACATCAATCTAAAGAGGATTAAAAGATTAGCATGTGATGGGCTCTTGGATTCTTTTCAAGTGGTACCGCATCAAATCTGTGAATCTTGTATAGAGGGAAAGATGACGACCAGGCCTTTTAAGGCAAGTCAGTCTCGGGCAAAGGATGTGTTGGAATTGATCCACTCTGACTTACGTGGACCAATGTCCACGCAAGCTCATGGAGGTTATGAGTACTTCGCCATATTCATTGACGATTACTCAAGATTCGGATATGTCTATTTGCTTCGCCATAAGTCTGAATGCTTTGAGAAATTCAAAGAATTTAGGACCGAGGTAGAAAAGAAGCTAGGTAAGACTATCAAGACACTACGATCAGATCGTGGTGGAGAATACCTCAGTAACGAGTTCTTGCAGTACTTGTCAGACAACGGGATTACATCCCAGTGGACTGCACCAGGAACCCCTCAACAAAATGGTGTAGCGGAAAGAAGAAATAGAACTCTCTTAGAAATGGTCAGGTCGATGATGAGTTATGCAAGCTTGCCGATTTCGTTTTTGGGGATATGCCTTGGAGACAGCAGCCTATTTGCTTAACCTGGTACCTTCAAAATTAGTTCCTAAAATGCCTCTGGAACTCTGGTATGGGCGAAAGCCAAGTTTGAACAGAGTGAGGGTTTGGGGTTGTCCAGCATATGTGCTGACAAAGGAACCTGATAAGTTAGAAAGTAGGTGTAAGCTGATGCTGTTTGTAGGATATCCCAGACAAACGAAAGGTGGTTACTTCTATTGTCCTGAGAATCAGAAAGTTGTTGTCAGTACCAACGCAAGATTCTTGGAGGACGAATATGTAAGAAACCACAGATCCAAGAGTGAAATTATCCTCCACGGGCTAAGGAAGCAATTCCATCAGGAAAGCCCAGTGTAGTGGTAAATCCACTTGTAACAGGTGAGGCTATACCAACACTGCCACTAATGCAAGGTATGGGACCAACGCGTACTGTGCCAACTACTGACACGGTTCAGATGCCTCGTCGCAGTAGGAGGGTTATCCACCAACCCGAAAGGTACATGTTCGTGGGAGAGTCTTCCGACTTGATCCCAGAAAATGGACTGGATGATACCGATCCCTGGACATATGACGAGGCGGTATCTGATAAAGATGCAGACAAATTGCTGATCTCCATGGATTCGGAAATAGAATCCATTACGGCTATGGATGTATACCAGAAAACTGATTTGCCAGATTGTTGTCGAGCCATAGGGTGCAAATGGGTATACAAAAGAAAAAAAGGAGCGAATGGTGAAATTACATCTTTCAAAGCAAGGCTGGTGGCGAAGGGTTATAGTTAGAAAGAAGGTGTAGACTATGACGAGACCTTCTCACTGGTAGCCATGCTTAAGTCCATTCGTATACTCCTAGCCATAGCAACACATAAGGACCTAGAAATCTGGCAGATGGATGTCAAAACCGCGTATCTAAACGGGTACCTTGAAGAAGGTAGGGACATCTATATGCAACAGCCAGAAGGTTATGTGCAGAAGGGCGAAGAACATTTGGTCTGGAAGCTAAGGAATTCGTTATATGGACTTAAACAAGCTTCACGGTCATGGAATCTGCTTTTTGATGAAGTGATTAAATCCTATGGATTTTCACTATGTTCAAACGAGAGTTGCATGTACCGTCTATGTGTCAGCGGAAGTGTGGTGTTCCTTGCACTTTATGTAGATGATATTCTCCTATTTGGCGACAATGTGGAAGTATTGTCGGGCATAAAGGGGTGGTTATCCGAGCAGTTTCATATGAAGGACCTTGAGGAGGCAGGATACATCCTAGGGGTAAAAGTATTGCGGGAGCGCAATAAGAGGATGTTGACCTTGTCTCAAGGATCATATTTGGATACTATCATTACCCGTTTCAGCATGCAAACTGCCAAGAAAGGTCTGTTACCCTTCAGACATGGCATATATCTTTCCAAGGATCAGTGTCCGGTGACACAAAGGGAGAAAGATGAAATGAGGAACGTGCCATATGCATCGGTCGTGAGGAGCCTCATGTATGCAATGCTATGTACGAGGCCAGATATCTGCTTTGTTGTAGGCATGGTAGCGAGATACCAGTCTAACCCTGGACAGGCGCATTGGACCGCGGTAGAGCACATACTCAAAAACCTGAAAAGGACTAGAGACTATTGTCTCGTCTATCAGTGTGAGAAGTTGTGCCCTGTGGGTTATACTGATTTAGATTTCCAGGCAGACCGAGATGAAAAGAAGTCCACCTCTGGCTATGTGTTTACATTGGGAGGCGTGGCCATATCACGGAGGATTTCAAAGCAGAAGTGCATTGCGGACTCCACCAAGGAAGCAGAATATGTGGCAGCTTCTGAAGCTTCGAAAGAAGCAGTATGGTTTCGAAACTTCCTTTTGGAGTTGGACGTGATTCCTAAGCTGCCCAAGACCATCACGATATATTGTGATAATTCGGGAGATGTGGCTAATTCAAAGGAACCACGAACTCACAGAGCAACAAAACACATTGAAAGGAAGTACCATATTATACGAGAAATCGTAGCAAGGGGTGATGTGCTAGTAGAGAAGATTGATACAAGAAATAATCTAGCGGATCCATTCACAAAGGCTCTGCCTCAGAAGGTCCACGAGATGCATGTACGTAACCTTGGGCTGAGGACAAAGCTATCCACATAGAATGTTTGATGTAATAGCTAGATTAGTTTAGACGCGTTATACTTTGGAAATCACCTGTATAACGCTTTGAGTATAAGTGGGAGATTGATGGATTTATATATTGAAAGCATTATGATTGGTATAATATGTACAAGGTCGATTGGTTAATATACTGGGAATCATAAATGTTGTATGTTCATCTCCTGTTTGAATTAACAAACATGTGTCGCAAACGCAATTATCCTCTTATCTCGTCGATAGGGAGATCATACGGTGTGTAGTAGATCATGGAAGATCATATGGATCGTTTGACCTAGCGAGATATAAATGGTTATCACAGCTGAGACAGTTCCAGGATAAACTGTCGATGTAGGCTGCAGCATACGCAGTAATAAGCATCTTGTCTTGGATGGCTTGGTATGCTGGTGTGGGGCACACATTGATAAGGAACTAAGTCGAGATCAATTCTTTTATCTGACATTAAAAGAATCTAGATCTCTATGGCTTGATGAGATCCTAAGCCTATATGAAGGTACAGAAGTATATGCAGATTGTGTATTACTTTGAGTTGCAGTGAAAGGCTCTAGTTGAGCTTGTATATCTGTATCTTGGGTAATAGCAGTTTGTGTATGACTGTCTGGTACTGGAACTGGGTAACCACATCCAGTATAGGATGGCGACATTCCCTGAGCAGCTCAAAAGGTTCGTTATGCTAAAGTCCTGCAGGCTGATTAAGTTCAAGCATAAGTGAAGAGGTTTGAGTGGATTGACTCAGGAATATAAGATATTAATTAATTAAATAGCTTGTCTGAGCTTAAATTAATTAACGAGTGTCTGTAACCTTAAATGTGGGGATATACCGAGCCCATGCAACCCGTACCTCAAAACATGGTAGCAAATAGGTAGGACAGTATTGATTCTCCGGTGGAATGAATCAATATTAATTAATTAATTATATTCTTGGTTGAATATGGGAATTAATTAATTGATAGGCCTTATTTGCTATTTGCATTCTGGTCCCTGGTCAGGCCCATGAAACTCAAGCCCAATAGAAGTCCAGTATTTTCCTATAAATAGGCCTCAGTTCCTCAAATCTCAACACACCACAAGATCATAAATTGCACACAGCAAACCAGGTTTTGGGAACTCTGGTGATCGACTAGATCTTAGAAACGAGGAAGAAATTCTGCTTCTCAACTAGGCAAGGAATCTGAAGGGAATCTTCACCAGATGTTCAGATTGAGTTGGGATACAGATCAGAAGATCAGATCAGGAGGATTTTCTCTCTTCTCTCTCACCTTGTTTTTCGAAAATAATTATTTTATTTTCATAAGATTTAAATCCTCAATCTGTTAGGGATTAAATCTTAGTGCGTGGGAAAGGATCAAGAGGAATCTCCGTGCACTCGTTCTTCAGGGTTTCGCAATCCAGGTATTCCGCATAAACCCCCTTATGCATATTCAATAGGAGCATGCTAGGATTAATCATAGGCATAACAATTTATTTTTGATATTCCAATTAACGATCCTTGGCAAACGGACTTCGTGATTCAGTTCACAGATCCCTTCACTAAACACCCGAGAACTGTTTCTCGAGACTCTTTCAAGAACAACAGCTTCAGAAAGAGTTCACACACCGCAAATTTCACTAACATGCATCCAAATAGCATACATTGTTTTAGGAGAATGGTTAACCAAACTCTAAAGAGTGACTCAGTTTCACGGACTGTAAAAGTGAAACAAATCTGGATACCAAAAGGATGGATCCAGAAAACTGGCTTTGCTGGACCCGAAAGGATGCGGGGACCTAAAGTATAATTTTCTATCTTGTAGGAACAGAAATCCCAGTCCAAGAAGAAATGCAGAGCATGGATACTCGATAGCGGGTGCTCGGTGCACATGACTGGAGGAAAGGGTTTGCTCAAGAACCTTGTGATGTCCAGAGGACCATCTGTCACATTTGGTGACAACTCCAAGGGACCTGTAGTTGGAAGAGGATGCGTGGAACACAATGGCATAATCATCAAGAACATGTCCTTAGTCACCGACCTGAAGCACAACCTTCTGAGCATAAGACAGTTGAGCGAAAGTGGATACATTGTCAGTTTTGAAAAATCAGACTGCCATATCATTGACAAGGTGACCGACAAGACCAAGATCAAGGGTATCAGGAAAGGAGATCTCTATATAGTGGATTGGTCAAGTGGGGAAGAAGGAATCTGGCTCATGTGATACGATCCTCACTGGGAAGGTTTAGATCGCAGCCCAGGAACTCGAACGAATGGACTCAAACACGACGCGGAAGCAACTAAGGTTGATAACAGGGGAAGATCTAACACCTTTGGATTCAAAATCCTTCAAGTACCGTAATCCAGATTGAATCTCCTACGACCCAAGAAGCAAATTGATCCAACAAAGAATGATATATGCGAAGACACCACCAATGGATATGGCAGTCCGATTGATTAGTCGAGATTGAAACCCTAATGGAAGATTAGAATTTTGAGTATTGAGCCTTCAGAAATTAAAGGAGAAAACCTCACAATTTTATTAAAATCTGAAAATTGAAAATTGTTTAATAACAAGGCCAATATATAGGCAACTCAAATCCTAAATTAATAAGGCAACTAATTTCAAAAATAAATGGGAATAAATTCGAAATTTAATTAAACAAGGCCTAAACATGTTGGCCCAAAATAACTAAATAAATTAAACTAAGCTCAATCATCACACATAATTAAATTAATAACTTTTGGGTCTTCATTTAATTCTTCCAACACCATCGAATCCTTGGAGTTATTTGCAGCCCAAATGCCTTTAACCAACGAACTCAATCCAGCCCTCAAAGTCCTTGCTCGAGCTCTAATCATCGGCCCACTCGGAATGTAGACTGGATCATCTCTCACAGCTGCTACTTGGGCTCCATCATTCCCCTCCTCTTCAAGAAGATTTGTCCTCAAATCCAAGTTGTCTCCTACATCAAAAGGACTTAAATCAACAACATTAAACGTAGCACTAACATCATACTCACCTGGTAAGTCCAATTTGTATGCATTATCATTCACTTTCTCCAACACTTGGAAGGGACTGATGTGTGCTGCAGCAAGGTAACTACAGAACTATGCGCAAGTATACGCAATTGACAAGTAATATAGTCTAGGAGACCAGATATCGAACCCTAGAGAGTGTTTAATCAAGTCGTGCACACAATATTGCTTGCAAAATAGGTTTGTGTGATGATTTTCTAATCTAAAATTGCAGAAATGCGTAAATGATAAAACCAATTAAAGCTAAAATAAATAATAATTGTTCTTCCTAAATTATAACCATAAAAACTTCAGAAATAAGGTTTAACAATAAGAGAAAATACACTTGGGTTGCTAACTTTTGGTTATCTACTTTCCTATATGCTGCAGCATGGTTCGGACATCAATTTTGGGTCTTGTAACCTCTCTCTACAGTGCCTAGCATGTTCTCACACTACTAGATCTGCATTTTCTTATTAATCTTCATATGTCTATGACAGAATTAATCTTCAAATGAAATTATCAAAACAGGGGTTCTTACAAGTCTCAAGTTCTTTGTATGTCTACACAAGAATTCAAGATTGATCAAGATTTCCTAAGCCTAGATCTCCTCTCGGTCTCCCTAGGTGATATATTCCCTGCCACTGTCGTGTTTAAGGAATCAAACAAACCAAAATCATAATCAAACACCAGATTTGAAACAAGAACAACTTTAGCATATATTCAAGCAAATAAACCAGTCAACAACCCAAGCATTAGGAGTTTAGCTCATGTTCAAACTAAAAAGAAAATAAATAAAAATGGCTAAAATTCAACTATCATTCATCCTATCATCTAAAAACATAAATGGAGATGCAGAAAAACCAGCAGCAATGTGTCCAGCTGCTGCTCCTCTTCTTCCTCCATCTCTGCGCTACAGCCCCCAGACTTCCTCTCTCTAAAATTATGGCTTGTTGAAGAAGAATGGTTGTTGAATTATTTTTTTCTCTCTCTTTGCTCTCAAAATATCTTCCCTCTTCCAATGGCTCTCCATCCTACACATGGCTCTCCATCCTGCCCTTTGACCTTGATAGCTCACACAGTTGACACCTGTCCAACTATTGAGAAAGAATCTGAAAAGTAAGCTGATTCTGTCTGCTGGTGGTCCCCCCCTGTGCAGTCTCTCAGCTCCCAGTAATGCTACTCCTATGCTGCAGAATAACATTCAGCGGATTGCTATTCACTTCTTTGGCATGAAACCTGGTTAATATCACTCCTTTTCCTTGCAAAACAACTAAAAAAAACAAAAACAACTATACAAGACACACAATGTAGACAATGATAAATACAACACAAAAACAACCTAAAATGAGTTAGAAACACTAAAAAGAACATAAAAGACACCTATAAAACATTAAAATAATAACTCCTAAAGGGAGTTATCACCCCCCCAAACATAAGATGTTGCTTGTCCCCAAGCAACAAAGACACAAACAAAGGATAAAAACAAACAAACACACAACGACACATAAGCCCTCATGAGATTGTAAATTTTAGCCTAAGCAACATTCCATCATGCCCTCAGCAAAATTGCAAAAAGAAAGACTTAACAAAATAATCCATGGTCAGCATGAAATTGTTAAAAACTTATCTCATCGGTTTAACAAAGCACCTCAATCAAATTTGAAATCCCAAGTTCCAAAAACAAAGATGCCTCAACATCAGCTAGCACAACTTTTCAACCGACTCAGGCTATTTCATCAAGCTCAGTGATCATCAATGTTACTTATTTTGACTCCCACTTGATCTTTAACATTTTCTCCACTAATGGAATCTATGCCACTTATAGATCAAAAGGACTTCATGGCTTGTAATGTAAGGCTAAGGTTAAGGGTAAATATGGTTAAAGTGACTATCATCCAGGAGCATAATTCAACCCTCTTAATCTGGGACTTATTCGAAACTGCAACATTAACAAAGGAGAAAGGAACACACTCTAAAAGGATAAAAATAAAACAAACTATACTTTTTTTTATAACTTTTTTTTTCTTCTTTTTCTTTTCTCTCTTCTTCTTCTTCTTTTTTTTTTCTTTTTTTATAACTTCTTAT
The DNA here is from genome assembly GCA_026898455.1 of Plectranthus barbatus. NCBI lineage: Eukaryota > Viridiplantae > Streptophyta > Magnoliopsida > Lamiales > Lamiaceae > Plectranthus > Plectranthus barbatus. Next base: position 27,629 of record JAPKLW010001319.1, read on the forward strand.
TCTCTTTTTTTCTAATACAAGATACAAAACTTTGGCTCTTCAATATTTTCAGCCATACAACTCATGCTACTGGAATGCTTCAGCATTTATTATTCCAACTAAACACAAAACACCACAACTACAACATCTAAAGGTGTGTGTACCCCCCCCCCCCAAACTTAGAACAAACATAGTCCTTAATGTTTAGATGAGTTAAAGATACTCCTGGATAAGGGTGAGTGTATGGATAATTGGCTAAACATGTAGGGAAAATGAAAGAAACGGCATAAGGCACAAAGAAAGGTGCTAAGGAAACTTGTGAATGAAAAGAAACGATAGAAGGCTCAAATATATGAAAGATGGCCTAAATCATTTCTACAAGTGGCACAAATCCTAATTTCGCCTCAAATCTGCTATGGGCCAAGTAAGAGGTAACTATTTCACACATATCACAAGGCAAAATAGCTCAAATCATGCCAAATCATTGAACTAATAAGATGTAGTTTTCAAAAAGAATTCCAATTTTTTTTTCATGGACTTGGAACTCAAATCAGTCATGATTTACCAAGTTAAAACTAGAGATCTGAAGAAAACAAATCATGCTAAACCAAAAACTATTCATGAAGCCAAGAGATAAGAAAGAAATAAAAGGTCACATCATCGGGCATAGAAATGAGCATCAGCTAAAATATCATAAATCAATCGGGCAACCACAACTTAAAACAAAAAAATAAAAGCACACACATCTACACCCAACAAGCAAACAACAAACATAACCAACACAAACTAACAAATAAAAAAAATAAACTATTTTTTTTGTGGAGTGAGTTTCGAATTAACCAAAGGGTCATGGGCCAGCAGAGGTGGTTGCATTTCCTTTCTCTTTAGCTCTGATGGTGCCTAGCTGCTGCAGGATAAATTTGTTTTGGTCTTTGATATTCAACATCACATCCCTCTCTCACAGTCCACCTAATGCTACTCCCATGCTAGAGCATCACAAAAGAACTCTCTTCTTAAGCATCATTCAATAAAGCCAAAGCCTTCTCTTCGTCGAATCCTCCACCAAAGTATTGCTTCTTTCATTTTCTCTTCTTGTAATCAACACAAACATATCCTTCAATCAAAATCCTCTTGGGAACCAATTCATTGCATGCATCCATATGTGTCATTTCTCTTTCCTTTGTAGCACATTCGAACAAGGTAGACCAAACATCTATAAAAAATTGAATTCTTGATTCCAGGATCGAAACATTTGATCCAGTCTTCCTCCACAACTTCATTCACATCATTGACTTGCTGCTGTTCCACAAATCCATTGCAACCTTCTCTCAGCAAAATCTCTTCCATGGAATTCAAAGAGCTAAACTCTTTCCCCATGTACCAAATATCAGGTGGTTTTGGATTTTTCAAGGGTAATGTGTCCTCATCCTCCAAATAAGGTAACAATGAATCCAATACCAGTTCTGGTTGTTCAGTGGGCAGAGTCTGAAATTCCCCATGTGAAAACTCAAGAGATTCAGGTTTTTGAAATTCTTCATCGGCAAACGGCCCCTCAAACTCATTGTAATCATTTCCAACTTGCTCGGACTCCATGTATAACTCTTCGTGCATTTCCCCAGCAAAAACATCAGATACATCAATTGCAGGACACTTCTCCATTTCATCATTTTGATTTTTCACCCCATGTGGAAAAGGTGGTGGTGGAGTTGCAAACTTTCTCTTAGCAGTCGTATGCTGCTCATGTGCTACAGCATGAAGTGCAGTCTGTTTCTGTGATTCTTTTTCAGCTTCTTGACCCTGTGTAGGGGAAAATTCCTCAGGTTTCCTGTCACTTCTCAATGTTAATGCTTGACAAATTATTTTTCTGGTTTCTGATTGAAAGTGACACTCAGCGGTTAGCCTTGAGGTCTATTTCTCAGCTCGGTTGTCAATTTCCCAACTTGCACTTCCAAACTTCTAAGTGAAGCAGCTTGGCTTTGAATAAGGGCATCCTGACTCTGACTCATTGTTGCATTTTTTGTAATAAATTCCTTGAGCATATCCTCCAATGAATTCAGCTGCTTCTCAGGTGGTGCTTCAGTTATTTGCTGATTTTGCTGTTGGAAACCAGAACTCCCAGACTTATGCTGCTCAGATGCTGCAGCATTGGAATTTCCTGACTCATACCATAAAAGATTGGTATAGTTCCTCCACTTTGGGTTGCATGAGTTAGAATATGGATTATTCCCCTGGTTCTGCTGATAATTCAGATTTTCCTCACAACATACAGATGTTGGATGAGCTGGACACTCTTCAAACTTGTGTGCTTCTCCACAATAAATGCAAGATACCATTTCTAACAATGGTTGGGGATGAAAGTTATGCTCAAAAATCTCAATTGTTGAACCCATTGCTGCTAATGGTACTGTAACAACAGACCCCATTGTTGGCATTTGTGCAGTATGAGCATCCACTTCTAGAATTCCTGGAACTTTTTGAGTTAATTCTGGAGCAGCTCTTGGATCTTCCCATTAATAGTTGTTGGATGATATTAGGTCTAGCAGTTGGCATGCTTCTTCATAGGATTTGGACAATAAGGCTCCACTTGCTGATGCATCCAACATCATCCTTGAGTTTAAATTCGGCCCAAAGTAGAATGTCTCAATCTGAATGTAATTAGGAATCCCATGGTAGGGGCACCTTCTTAGAAACTCCTTAAACCTTTCCCAAGCTTCACTCACATATTCATCATCTTGCCTAAAAGACATAATCTCATTTCAAAACATGGCAATCTTTGCAGCTGGGAAGTACTTCATCAAGAATTTTTCGGTCAACTCATTCCAAGTGGAGAAAGAATCGGGTGGAAATGAGCTCAACCATGATCGGGCGTTGTCCCTCAATGAGAAGGGAAATAGCCTCATCCTTAGTGCCTCTGGACTCACACCTTGCAGCTTGAAAGAGTCACAAACCTGCAAGAAAGACCGCAAATGAAGATGGGGATCATCGGTGGGTTGACCACTAAATCGGCCCATGAACTCCAGCATTTGGAACATTACCGGCTTCAACTCAAAATGGTTAGCTTCAATTTCAGGCCACATAATGCTTGGTTTCAGCTCCTGGAACAGCGGGTTTGCATAACAGCGAATAGGTTTGTCTTTATCATTAGCCATAGCCGAGATATTCACCAAGTTGTTTCCACTATTTCCAGCAACACCATCTTGATTTGTCATCTTTTTTTTTTTTTTTTGTTCACAAACTTTTCACACCTGATAATTAAAACACTACAGCACCTTGTTAATCAAACAAGTAAAAATACTAAAAATAAAATGAAAGCAGTAATCAAGCAATATAATAGCATTCAGACTCAAAAACAACACTCCCCGGCAACGGCGCCAAAAACTTATTGTGTGCTGCAGCAAAGTAACTACAGAACTATGCGCAAGTATACGCAATCGACAAGTAATATAGTCTAGGAGACCAGATATCGAACCCTAGAGAGTGCTTAATCAAGCTGTGCACACAATTTTGCTTGCAAAATAGGTTTGTGTGATGATTTTCTAAACTAAAATTGCAGAAATGCGTAAATGATAAAACCAATTAAAGCTAAAATGATTAATAACTGTTCTTCCTAAATTATAACCATAAAAACTTCAGAAATAAGGTTTAACAATAAGAGAAAATACACTTGGGTTGCTAACTTTTGGTTATCTACTTTCCTATATGCTGCAGCATGGTTCGGACATCAATTCTGGGTCTCGTAACCTCTCTCTACACTGCCTAGCATGTTCTCACACTACTAGATCTGCATTTTCTTATTAATCTTCATATGTCTATGACAGAATTAATCTTCAAATGAAATTATCAAAACAGGGGTTCTTACAAGTCTCAAGTTCTTTGTATGTCTACACAAGAATTCAAGATTGATCAAGATTTCCTAAGCCTAGATCTCCTCTCGGTCTCCCTAGGTGATATATTCCCTGCCACTGTCGTGTTTAAGGAATCAAACAAACTAAAATCATAATCAAACACTAGATTTGAAACAAGAACAACTTTAGCATATATTCAAGCAAATAAACCAGTCAACAACCCAAGCATTAGGAGTTTAGCTCATGTTCAAACTAAAAAGAAAATAAATAAAAATGGGTAAAATTCAACTATCATTCATCCTATCATCTAAAAACATAAATGGAGATGCAGAAAAACCAGCAGCAATGTGTCCAGCTGCTGCTCTTCTTCTTCCTCCATCTCTGCGCTACAGCCCCCAGACTTCCTCTCTCTAAAATTATGGCTTGTTGAAGAAGAATGGCTCTCCATCCTGCCCTTTGACTCTGATAGCTCACACAGTTGACACTTGTCCAATTTTTGAGAAAGAATCTTAAAAGTAAGCTGATTCTATCTGCTGGTGGTCCCCCATGTGCAGTCTCTCAGCTCCCAGTAATGCTACTCCTATGCTGCAACATAACATTCAGTGGATTGCTCTTCACTTCTTTGGCATGAAACCTGGTTAATATCACTCATTTTCCTTGCAAAACAACTAAAAATAACTATACAAGACACACAATGTAGACAATGATAAATACAACACAAAAACAACCTAAAATGAGTTATAAACACTAAGAAGAACATAAAAGACACCTATAAAACATTAAAATAATATCTCCTAAAGGGAGTTATCAGGGACCATCTCCACGAGGTAACAACTTCGATCTCCGCTGCAAAGGAAACCTCTCCTTTCTCATATGCAGCCAAACCCAATCTCCAGGCTCAAACAACATCTTCTTGCGCCCTTTATTTGCTTGTTTCACATACTGCTCAGTACGGCGCTCTATGTTCTGCCTTGCCTTCTCATGAATCTGATTCACAAAATCAGCTCTTTTCTACCCATCAAGATTAGTAAACTATTGCACAAGTAAAGGAGATAAATCTAAAGGAGTCAATGGATTAAAACCATAGACAATCTCAAAAGGGGAAAACTGAGTGCAGAATGAACTGAACGATTATAAGCAAACTCAACATGAGGCAAACATTCTTCCCAATTCTTAATATTCTTCCTAAGCACAGCTCTCAACAATGCAGATAAAGTCCTATTAACTACTTCAGTTTGACCATCAGTTTGTAGATGAAAAGTAGTAGAAAACAACAACTTAGTTCCTTACTTACACCACAAAGTCTTCCAGAAGTAACTCAAGAACTCAGAATCTCTATCAGAAACAATTGTCCTAGGTATACCATGCAATCTAACAACTTCTCTAAAGAACAAAGCAGCAACATGGGATGCATCATCAGACTTATGACAAGGAATAAAATGAGTCATCTTAGAAAACCTAACAACAACCACAAATATAGAATCACTACCACGCCCAGTACGTGGCAAACCTAGCACAAAATCCATAGAAATATCAACCCAAGGTGCAGTAGGGATAGGTAAAGGTGTATACAATCCATGGGAACTAGACCTAGACTTAGCCTTTTTACAAGTAATGCATCTACCACGGACCCTCTCAACATCATGTGTTGATAACTCCCTTTAGGAGTTATTATTTTAGTGTTTTATAGGTATCTTTTATGTTGTTTCGAGTGTTTCTAACCCGTATTAAGTTGTTATTGTGTTGTATTTACCTTTGTTTGCATTCTATGCCTTGTATAGTTGTGTTTTGTTGTTTTTAGTTGTTTTGCAAGGAAAAAGAGTGAGATTAACAAGGTTTCAAGCCAAATGAGTGAAAGAGTAATCTGCTAGCTGTTATGCTAGAGCATGTGAGTAGCATTATTGGGAGCTGAGAGACTGCACCATGGGGGGACCACTTTGCTGTCACAAAAGAAAAGGTGCTTTTCAGGGCTGCTTCTAGCTTGACAAGTGTCACTCGAATTTTGGAGACAGCACACAAGGGCAAAAGAGGCAGCACACACTTTGTTGGATAAAGTAGGGCACAAGAAAAGAGGACAATTACCATTCTTCTTCAACAAGCCACATTTTTAGAGAGAGGAAACTTGGGGGGGCTGTGCAGAGATGGAGGAAGGAGAAGAGCAGCAGCAGCTGGGCACAATGTTGCTGGTTTTCTTGCTTCTTTAATTTATATTTTGAGCCAATACATTGAATGATAGCTAGAACATGTTTAAGTTTTATTTTATTTTTAGTTTAAATATGAGCTAAGTTGTTTTGCACTTGGGTTGTGGATTTTTGATTTGATCTTGAATATATGTTAATGCTTGGTTTTGCTGAAATCTGTTCTTGTCTTTAATCCTGTTCTTACTCGTTTCTTGAGCACGACAGTGAATAGAAACATCCCACCTATGGAAACCGACAGGAGATATAGGCCGAGGGGATTCTAGGCAATTGTGTTACTCCCGTAGACATAGGAGATAACTCAACTAGAACAGAGCTAGGTTTATTGAGCCATCACTCGAATACTGTGGAGTACATAGGCATATGATTCCTGGTAGGGAAGTGTAGATCTAGTGGGACGACAGTTTGCTAGGCAGATTTAGAAAAGTTCTTAGGTTCAGTTCATGCGAGACCTATGCTCTAGCATATAGGACAGTGAAAGATTGAAAATCTATAACTCAAGTGTGTTTCTCTTCTTTTGTTTGCACCTGTCAATGGTTATTTGTGATTAGTTTATGATCAGAAGGGTTGTTAATCTTGTTCATTTCAGTTTGCTTTCCATTTCAGTTTATTGCACTTTTTATTTGAGTAATGCATCACCAAACCTATTTTGCAAGCAATATTGTGTGCACGGCTTAATCATACACTCCCTTGGGTTCGATATCTGGTCTCACTTGACTATATTACTTGTGGATTGTGTATACTTGCACATTGGTTCTGTAGTCACACTATAGTTCACAACATGTGTCATGCAAGGCCAAAGTCTTAGCAATACCAAAATGACCCATCAAGCCCCCACCATGTGATTCTAACAGTAATAATTCACGTAGAGAACACCTAGGAATGCACAACTTATTTTTCCTAAACAAAAATCTATCATGCCTAAAGTATTCACCACTAGCAGCTGTCTTACATGCAACATAAATATCACCAAAATCCTCATCAGAAGCATACAAACCCTTAATGCACTCAAATCCAAGTAACTTAGCATCTAAAGCAGAGATTAAGGCATACCTCCGAGACAATGCATCAGCCACCACGTTTTTCTTACCTTGCTTGTACTTGATGACATAAGGAAAGGTCTCTACAAACTCCATCCACCTTGCGTGCCTCTTATTCAGCTTGTGTTGCCCCTTCAGATGCTTCAGCGACTTATGATCGGTGTGAATGATGAACTCCTTAGCCCACAAATAATGCTGCCACATTTTTAAGGCTCTCACCAAGGCTTACAGCTCCTTATCTTAAGTAAGATAGTTCAACGTTGCTTCATTCAGCTTCTCGCTGAAATATGCCACGGGCCTCCTCTCCTGCATCAAAACTGCACCAATACCAACTCCAGAAGCATCACATTCAATCTCAAATGTCTTAGAAAAGTTAGGAAGAGATAATACCAGGGCATGTGTCAACTTGTACTTCAGCAACTCAAAAGCCTTCTCTTGCTCTTCTCTCCATCTGAACTCTACAGTCTTCTTAATCACTTCAGTTAATGGGGCTGCAATGCTGCTGAAATGGGGTACAAATCGCCTATAAAAGTTGGCAAGTCCGTGAAAACTGCGAACATCGCCAACATTCTTAAGCTGCGGCCACTCCTTGATAGCTCGAATCTTCTCTTCATCCACCTGCACTCCATCTGCACTAACAACAAAGTCAAGAAACACCAACTTATTTGTGCAAAAGATGCACTTCTTCATGTTAGTAAACAGTCTCTCCCTGCGAAGTACATCTAAAACAGACTTCAGATGTTCAAAGTGGTCATCATAACTCCTACTATAAATTAGAATGTCATCAAAATAAACCACTACAAATATGCCAATAAAAGCTCTCAAAACATGGTTCATAAGACGCATAAAATTACTAGGAGCATTGGTTAAACCAAAAGGCATGACTAACCACTCATACAACCCAAGCTTAGTTTTGAAAGCAATTTTCCACTCATCTCCCTCCTTAATCCTAATCTGATGATAACCACTTTGCAAGTCAATCTTAGAAAATACACAAGCACCATGTAACTCATCTAACATGTCATCTAAACGAGGGATAGGATGACGATACTTAACCGTAATGTTGTTGATAGCTCGACAGTCGCAGCACATCCTCATGGTCGAGTGCTTCTTGGGCACAAGCAAAACTGGAACTGCACAAGGACTCAAACTCTCCCTCATGTGCCCTTTGGCCAGCAACTCTCCAATCTGCCTCTCCAGCTCTGTCGTCTCCTCCGGGCTGGTTCGGTAAGCTGGTCTATTTGGAAGGATTGCTCCAGGCATGAAATCTATCTGATGCTCAATCCCACGAATGGGTGGCAGCCTAGCTGGGGTATCATCTGGAAATACATCATCAAAATCCTGCAAAAGAGAGGAAATGGAAGGGGGTAGAGAATCAAGAATGTTAGTTAAAACCAGGTTCTCCTTGTAGATCAACAACACCAATGGTTTCTCCCCCTGAACTGCCCACTTCAAATCCCCAACCCTAGCTAGAAATGACTGCTGCACCACCCTTTCTCCTTATTACTTCGTGGTTGCATCTCATCACCCGACTCCTTATACAACTGGACTTGATCCTCATAGACTTGTTTAGGGGTCAGAGGAACAAGTGAGATATTTTTCTGCTTGTACTCGAAGGAATACTTGTTCGTGAAGCCATCATGTTTCACACGCCTATCAAACTGCCACGGATGCCCCAAAGTATATGACTCGCCTGCATAGGAATCACATCACACAACACCTCATCCTCATATTTCCCAATGCGAAATGGCACCTTGACTTGATTCACTACTTTGATGATGCCACTATCATTCAACCACTACAGCTTGTATGGACTAGGGTGCTTCATCACCTGTAACCCTAGCTTCGTCACTATCGACTGGCTAGCCACATTGGTGCAGCTACCTCCATCTATAATCATGCTGCAGACCTTATCGTTGATATAACAACGTGTATGAAAGATGTTCTCCCTCTGCTCCACATCTCCGGCTGCAGGTTGTGCATTCAAAGCCCTTCTCATCACAAAATTCAGCGCTGCAGGCGCCTCAATCTCTTCTACATCTTCATCAGGATCATCCAAATCAGGCATCTCCGGGTCAGTCTCTTCATCAGTCACAATCTCTCCATCATCTCGAATCACCATGACTCTTCGATTTGGGCAATCGTTAGCAATATGCCCAAAACCCTGACACTTATAGCACTTGCGATCTCTATTCCTGGTTTCAATGGCAACAGATTTACCTTGAACTGCGGCATCTGACTCGGGCTTCACAAATGGCTTCTTCTCCCCTCGAGGCTGCTCCTTCTCCTTCTTCCACGGAGCTCGTTTTGGTGTGGAAACACTGCCAGTCTGGTATTCTCTCCAACCTGTAGGGTTCTGCCTCGTATTACTACCGCTGCCCCTCCTCTGGAGCTGTCCCTCAATCTTGATCACCATGTGGACCTTGTCATCCAGCTCAACATAATGCTGCAGCTCCACTGTATTCCGGATCTCCCAATTCAGACTAGTCAGAAACCTAGCCATCATCGCCTCTCTATCCTCCACTACATTGGCTCGGATCATAGCCACTTCCATCTCCTTATAGTACTCATCCACACTCCTACTACCCTGCCTCAAACTCTGCAGCTTGTTATACAGCTGTCGGTAATAATGATTCGGCACAAAGCACCTCCTCATAACTGCCTTCATCTCATCCCATGTCTCTATAGATCTCTCCCGATTTCTCCTCCTACTACTGACCAACTGATCCCAACATACGAGTGCATAGTCAGAGAATTCCACTGCAGCTAGCTTTATTTTCTTCAGCTCAGAATAGTTGTGGCATTCGAACATCATCTCCAAAAACAAACACCGGACAAAAAAGTTACGACAAAAATGGGATTTACCGAAAAAAACAGACAAAAAGACACTAGTAGAAATCAAGAAATATGGGATTTCTGAATTATTTTTAATCCTCTTTTTATTTATTTATTTATTTTAACTTTTTTTACTATTTTCATTTTGAACTTTTTTTTTCGAATTTTCTTTTTCTTAAATTTTTGCCCCTTTTTTTATATGGTAACTACCAAATTGTTTGGTAATTCAAGAAGGAAATAATATGACCACCAAGGAAAGGTATGAATAAGGTAAAAGATATAAGGAAAGATTTGAATTGATCTAATATGGTAAGAAAGATAATTCAACTCTTGACTCACAAGGAATTTGAAACCCTAAAATTTTTGACCCAACAGGAACAGGAAACAAAACAACGAAAGACACGAAGAAACACGAATCACAAACGACAGAGAAACAAGACAAAAAAAGACTCGATTTTTTTGACACGAAAGAAAAGAATAACAAAATTGAAAGACAAGGAAGAGGAAAGACACGACCTGGATATTGATACCAAAATGATACGATCCTCGCCGGGAAGGTTTAGATCGCAGCCCAGGAACTCGAACGAATGGACTCAGACATGACGCGGAAGCAACTAAGGTTGATAACAGGGGATGATCCAACACTTTTGGATTCGAAATCCTTCAAGTACCGTAGTCCGCATTGAATCTCCTACGAGAAGCGAATTGATCCAACAACTAAGGATATATGCGAAGACACCACCAATGGATTTAATAGTCCGATTGATTAGTCGAGATTGAAACCCTAATGGAAGGTTAGAATTTCGAGTATTAAGCCTTCAGAAATTAAAGGAGAAAACCTCACAATTATTTAAAATCTGAAAACTGAAAATTGTTTAATAACAAGGCCTATATATAGGCAACTCAAATCCTAAACTAATAAGGCAACTAATTTCGAAAATAAAAGGGAATAAATTCAAAATTTAATTAAACAAGGCCTAAACATGTTGGCCCAAAATAACTAAATAAATTAAACTAAGCCCAATCATTACACATAATTAAATTAATAACTTTTGGGCCTTCGTTTAATTCTTCCAACACCATCGAATCCTTGGAATTATTTGCAGCTCAAATGCCTTTAACCAACGAACTCAATCTAGCCCTCAAAGTCCTTGCTCGAGCTCTAGTCATCGGCCCACTTGGACTGTAGACTGGATCGTCTCTCACAGCTGCTACTTGGGCTCCATCATCATGGCACACATTTCTTCAGATGGTGTAAACTGGTTGTGGCATAAAAGATTAAGTCACTTGAACTTCAACTCAATCAGACGTCTGGCGAAGCATAATCTAGTTGAAGGATTGCCACAGAAGAACTTCCAAAAGGAAGGAGTCTGTAAAGCTTGCCGGCTAGGGAAACAGACAATAGCCTAGTTCAAGAGCAGACCGATCACTGCAAGCACGGATCGGATTCAACAAGTGCTACACATGGATCTATTTGGTCCAGTCACTCCACCCACGATTGGAGGAAAGAAGTATACATTTGTAGCTGTTGATGACTACTCAAGATATACGTGTGTAATACTTCTCAAGTGTAAGGATGAAGTAAATCTTCAACTTCCAAAACTGATTGCCCGCATTCAAAGTGAAAAAGGGGTGACAGTCAAGAGAATCAGGTCCGACAAGGGAACGGAGTTCTTCAATGGACCTCTCATGGATCTTTGCGATGAGATTGGAATCGGACACAAGAAGTCCACACCAAGAACTCCACAACTGAATGGTCTTGCTGAGAGATGGAATAGAACACTCAAAGAATCAGTAAGGACCATGCTGGTTGAGACCAATATGGGAAAGAGATTCTGAGGAGAAGCCTTGATGAAAGTCTGTTACACTCAAAATCGAAGTGCATTCAACACGCGGCTGCACAAGACTCCCTACAAAATTCACAATGGTCGTAAGCCTTCTATAGCTCATCTTTGTGCATTGGGTTCTCCATGTTATATCCACAACAACGAGAAGTCGAAATTGAATACCTTTAGTCCTAAGGCTGATGAAGGTGTGTTCCTTGGTTATGGACATCCTTCATACAAGGGATATAGGGTATTCAATAAGACCACCGAACGTGTGGAAATAACTTGTCATGTGTGTTTTTGACGAAGCTCCTTTAGTGCGCAGGACACTTCAAGAACTAGGTCTGCAAAATCATGAGATCAAGGATGTCAGTGAGGAACCTAAAACTGTTCTTGAAAATAATCGAACAGTTCTTCAGACTTGATCTATGAATGATGATTCTGAGACTCCAGTTGCCTCGGCTGGACTTCAAACAGCCAAGAGGGCCGATAAAGACAATATCATTGCTGAGGCATTAAAAATCATAAATATAAAAGATCAAAACAAAGAAAAGCCCCCGGATACCAATGCAACAGCCTTGGAAGAAGAATAGGCAGAAATCAAGGGAGTCAACCCTGAAGCATATGAGGAAGCAGCTCCAGCTGACTATGCAGTTAACGTGCAGGATCCAGTTGCAGAGCATGGAGATGAACCACCTCACCAAGAACCCCCAGCAGTTCAAACTGAGCTCACAGAAACTCCCATTGAGGCCAAAGCTGTGAAGAAGCCCAGTTGGCTAAGAGATCATCTTATAGAAGCTGTTCTGGATGATATTAGAAATCCAGTTCGAATGAGACAAGGCATCACTTTGATATCCTGCTTCATATTCCAAATCGAACCAGTGAAGATTGTTGAAGCTCTTCAATCAATGGATAGGATCAATGCATTGCAAGAGGAGCTTGGAAAGTTCACTCGCAACAATGTGTGGTACCTGGTGGATAGACCAACACATCAATCCGTAATTGGCACCAAATGTGTCAACAATATAAGAATTCAAGTTAGGTCCATTCTCTCGCCACCGACTTCGCATTTGACACCTTCCTCTCCGTCATCGTGATGGGAAATCCAACCTCTCCCTTCAATGCATCTGTCAAGCCTTTTTGCACCAATAAGGCATGCATCTTCAACCTCCACAATCCAAAATCGTTTGAACCTGTGAACCGTTTTACCTCGAACTTGGCTGAACTTATCACAATCCTACTCTCCATGTTCACCGTTTCACCTTGAATCAATTGTAAACATAAATAACTAAACAGAAAATAAAAAACAAGAATTTATAGTGGTTTGAGCGTAAGCTCTACGTCCACTATTCGAACCTCTTAGTGATAACCTTTATTATGGTGGAGAAAATATGAGTATGTGATCACTTAAAATGATGGAAAGTAGGAGTATTTATAAGTATAGATTCTGAGATGCATAAAGAAATCTATCCTATATGGTAAAAATATCTCAAATCATAATCTATCCACAAATAAATTAATACTTATCTAGATTTTATTCTAATATTAATAAATTCTACAAAATTAAGAAATTAGATACACTAAATATTTTCTATATATTCTAGAATTTTTTATTAAATGATTTAGATGTGAATAACATTTCACTTTCATCACAGTTCTCCACAGAAAATATTAGCTTTATTTATCTGTTTTCATTCAAAAGTTATATTTTCTAGCCAATCCACTTTTTCATCTCAGCTTAGCTTCCAACCATTGGTCCATCCATTGATTTCTCATTAAAATAGACTAGATTGCTACCCGCGCGTTGCGCGGTTTATATGTTTATTTAATAAATCATGAATTGTAATAATATTTTTTTTATTAAAATATATATAATATAATTATGTTAACTGAAATTTAAAACATATATAAGTAACAAATGAAATGATCAAATATTATGACAATTAATCATTTACATATTAAATACTCAAATTTATTACAAATTCTTAAAAACTTCCTTGTACAAAATATTTGAAGTTTCCGACACACTGTTGTCTTTGTCACAAACTAAGATCTTTAATCCAACGTGACTTGTGACCCTATATACAACTGTCCATGAGAAAAAACTGGTTTGCTGAGTAAAATTTCTACATGATAAAGTGACTGCCCTGACTCTTATTTATTATCGTAGCATATGACACTTGTACTGAAAATTGTATTCGCTAAAATTTGAAGGAAATTCGTGGATCAGACGGAATAATTGTCATCTTGGGAATTAATACCTTATCACCAACATTCTTTCCACTTAAAATTATATAATTTTTTTAAAAAATATATATATTCTATTTATGGTGAAAATATATGGTGATGAAATATTAAAATTATAATTGAATTTAGCTCAAACTTTAAATTTGTTGATCAAATTAAAACTGGTACTTCAAATTACTAACCTCGTCTCAATTAATTTGTAATTTTATTGATTTAATCTTATATATCTAAACACTTGTAAAAAATATCTTCTAACAACACAATTTTCAAGTACTTCCTATCACTTGTTTGTCCCTCACATTAATATTAGATATAAGTTTATTTTGGATAAATGTTTCATGTGCCCGTATAATTCATTACAATTTGTTAGTTTCATATTGCATAAAATAAGAACTCCATATAATTAACTTGAGGTTTAAGTTTTTCAATTGATAGTGAAATGTTATTAATTTTTACATTTATATTTGATGTTTTTCATCTTCTCTTCTATCTATCTCTCCACACACAACATACTTTATCGCTATCTTTGTCATCTCCTATTCATAGTTATATATGAATATGTTCAGTTGAATGTTTCACCTCCCATAGCTTTCTATTTACATACACTTTAGTATATTTTAGCTTTTTATCTCTTTATATTTATTTCATTCTTAATTTTTAATCAATTCATTGTAGTCCCCAAATGCACTATCGTAAAAATTACATTTTAATATTAAAACACTTTGTAATATAAGAATTCTAAAATTAAAAAATATATATATAGCATGCTCATGTATTATATCAATTTTATATGTGATGTAATATGTTACATTCTATATTATCCCTTTTGTCTATTGTCTTCATTCTCTTCTTCTTTCTCTATATACACATTTTATTGTCTCCCACATTTGCTTTCATATAATAGTTTTAGTTTTATTCTATTTTTTTTTCTCAATGATCACTCTTTAGCCTTTTATGTCTTCATTACCTTCAAAATATTTACAACAATTAAAAATCACATGCAACACAACAAAAGCGTCATTTCTTTCAATATATATTTTTATATAAGATTTACATATTATATTCCAAACCTAAACAAATTAGTTGATTGAATTTATGAATTCAAATAAAAGTAGTCCAAACGGCTTGTCAAAATCTCTAAATATACATGTTTTTAAATAATATTAATATTTATGTCACAAGAAAATTGTTGAAATAGTCTTAATATGTTTAAGGAGACTGGTTTGAAGACCGGTGCTCTAGAAACAGGTTCGAGTGCGTCTTCGAGGGAGGTGGCTGAGCTAGAAAAATTTCCATATATGAAGATATATTGTGTAAATGAAATTCCTAGATTTGTGAGATTTATCCATATATGATTAGAATTTGAATAGGTATATCTTACTATATCACGCTTGATTTTCGAAAATATATAGGAATCTATCCTATAAATATTCTTTTCTCCAGCAATGAAAGTATATCACTAAAACACAGGGGTGACAATTTTTCACTATTTATAATGTCTTTCATTGAATATATGCTCAGTTGAACAATATCTATCCCTTTTTCTTTCTATCGCATATAAAATTTAGTGTTTGTATAGATTCATCTCTTCTTTATTGACTTTATTTTTTTATTTGTAGTCTATTCACCATCGTTCCAAAATGCACTTTTATTAGAATTATATTCATGACAACTGATGTGTTGTCTTCTCTAAATATATTTATATAAAATATATATGATGAAAATTTCATAAATATAAAAGTAACCCTAATTTTCAACTTAAATTTACATCAATTATAGATAATTTTGATTTCAAAAATGTACTATAAAAATTATGAAAAATAAATTATAGAACTTGCTCATATATTATATCAAATTTATAAGTGGTTCAAGTTTATATTAAATCACTGATTAAATTTAGTTCAATTATAAAATTTGTTAGTCATATTCATATATGAAGATTAATTATTTTCGTAATTGATGCATAACTAATTTTTTTTTTAATTATCTAATATATTATAGGATTATTTTTTGTAATTTTTTTTCTTGAGAAGGGGTAATTTAACTTAAATTCTTGCCATGTTTTATTTATTTGATAAAAAAATCCTAAAAAAAATATATGCTATAATATTATTAATTCTTTATCTAAATTACCTAGACATATTTTAATTACAATTTTTGGAATAATTTTTATTTATTTTAGTAAATTTTCTTATTACTAATTAGTAATAGCTAATTTTTATTTATTTTATTAATAATTTTTTTATACAAATCCAACAAAAAAACTTGTAATGCTTAATTAAAAATTATATTAATTACAAACTTACCATATTTATCATTAGTTACTTTATATATTACATAGTTATATTTGGTAAGTGGTTTTGGGGGGAAAATTTTTTTGGCTAGGGGTTTTGCTTTTATATATATATATATATATTTAGATTTTTTTTAATTATCTAATATATTATAGGATTATTTTTTGTAATTTTTTTCTTGAGAAGGGGGAATTTAACTTAAATTCTTTCCATGTTTTATTTATTTGATAAAAAATCCTAAAACATAAATATTATTAATTTTTTATCTAAATTACCTAGACATATTTTAAATACAATTTTTGGAATACTTTTTTATTTATTTTAGTAAAATTCTTTATTACTAATTAGTAATAGCTAATTTTTATTTATTTTATTAATATTTTTTTTTATAAAAATCCAACAAAAAAAACTTGTAATGCTGAATTATAAATTATATTAATTACAAACTTACTATATTTATCATTAGTTACTGTATATATTACATAGTTATATTTGGTAAGTGGTTTTGGGTGAAAATTTTTTTTGTTAGGGGTTTTGCTTTTATATATATATATATATATATATATATATATATATATTTGTTTATATTTGAAATGATCTATTCTTATATCTTCATAAATCTGAATTGATTATTTGAACATAATTGATGTGATTTTCACCACCGGTCGATGTCATCTACGAATTAGTCTATTCTTATAATATAAAAATTAAAAATTCAATTAATTAAATTTATTTCATAAAAATAAGATTCATGAGACTTTGTCATCTAAAATTATTTCATAAAATTTTTTATGTACAAGAAAATTTTCCTTGGTGGACTACTTTCCTTCGCTTCTTTTCTCACAAAACGCCAAAATTAGGATATTTTCCGGGATAAAACAAACATGGATATTTCAATGATTTATTTCAAAGATAAAAAAAATGTTTTGATTTCTGGTGTATTCATCAATTCAATTTGTATTTGCTCGTTGATTCATTGAAAAACAGCAATTTGTTGATTGGAATCATGGCGAGCTTCACTGTTTTCTCAACCTCAACATCATCAGCTTGCAATTTTCTTCCATGGATATTGCCCAAATTCCATTGCCAACCTTCGAGCCGGAGCGTGAGTTTCAGCTGCAAATGTGGATTGACTGCCGAAGATGAGCTCAAATTCGTGCTTCATGATGCTCTTGATTTCTCCGGCATCGATACGGTCCACGCGAGGGTGAATTTGCCTTCTCCTGATACAATTCTTATTACCGCTTCTTATGATTAGGGTTATTTGAATGAATGGAACAATTTTTTAATTTAACTATTTATGAATTCAGTTGCGAATATCGCAAAAAAAAAAAAAAAAACAAATGAAATCAGGATTTGAAGTGTCCTAAGTATTAATTTTATAGTTTCTTGAACTTTTTCAACGTGGAGTAAAATGCTTTATACCGTGCTCAAATTGGATTGAGTTTTGTTGCCTGTGGCTTGTTTATGCAAACTGGATTGTGTTTTTACTGTGGTGTACTTTGTTGATGGTGGCAGATAGTTGTGATTTGTTCATACTGAAAGTGATTGCAGAAAGTCTTCGGTTTTGGGTTCAAGATGCTTCAAAATGTATTATTGTTGGGATATGAGGTGGAGTGATGTTTTGCAAGTCTATGGATGTGTCCTTAACTAACTGATGTGTATTTACATTTGGATTGAAGATGAGAACATGATGGCAAGGACGCAGACTACACAAGCCTTTTGAGTTTATGCTAGACTAGTCACTATATGATGATTAAATAATGTGATTCTGGACTATAGTTTGACTAACAAGAATATGGATGACACTTAAAGAGTTGCCTGGTAGTTTTGGGCGAATAGGAAAGGTGGTTGTGACTTGTGAGAGTGGGAATGGGAAGGGTTTGAGTCTCTCAATTCAAGGGCATGACTGATTACCAACTTTGGAGTATCAATAACAGCACCGGGGAATGATTCGCCTACATAAAGTATATTCCTTCATTCCATTCACATTCCCCCTCCCAAAAACAGCCTTGTCAAGCACCTTAGTTTTAAAAAGTGCTCGGTGATAGCGTCTCCGAAAGCTGAGGCGAGAGGTGAAGACGAGTGCATCAAAGATACAAGGCTAACATTGTTACACAATTACTTATAAATTATTTATAAATGATATCATCACTCAAGTAGCCAATGTCAAGATTATAATAAAGATAAGATCATAAATTCCTTGCAAATCAACAAATAGTCGACAAAATAGTGTCAAAGTATCTTGTGGGTCTAATTCCTGCTCTCTTAATATCCTCCATATAATAAGTCTACGTGTTAATTCCTTTTATGTATGGAGGAAGATCATGAAGAAGAATTGCCTAGAGAGAGAGAGAGAGAGAGAGAGAGAGTTGAGCTCATGGGGAGCTCCCCTCAAATATGCTTCCAGTGAGCTTACAATCCACTCACTAGATTAATTTTGATGAAGATTGACTAGTAAGTGTAAAGTCTTCTCCGTGGTATTGTTTTTACATCCAGATGTGCTTAGTCATAGTTCAATAGAACTTTACCCTAAGTAAAAGAAAGTTTGAGTAGGGCAAATTATGAACCTGTTGAGTCATGCTACATGTAATGGGAATTTAGGTGATGCTCACTGAATGGCTGGGTTGTTGTTTCACAAGCATGATATATTGTTTTATATTTAAGGGCATTACTTTTGCTTATTAGTTTACCCTGTTAGTGAAGGCAGAACAAAATAATAAAATGATAATTTCAGTTTCTTTTCCATTTCCTTTAAGTATTTTTTCCTAGTATGATGATTCTGTAATTATCCTTACCTTTGGGATTGATAGTTGATTCTGTCTTGTTGAACAGGCTGCCAGGGTAGGGTTTTGCTCGGAGATAAAAGATTTCTCCGACATTGAGAGAGGAACAAGTATCAGTATAAATAGAGGTGTTGATTTGGCCAAGGCAGCTCTTTATATTGCTGCTGAAGATGATTCCATATTCTCGCATTCTTCTGTTCCACTTCCAGTTGATGATTTCATTGAGAGATTGGATAGCCTTTCTATGGGCTATTGCACTCATTACAGCTCCTCACTTAGATCCTCACCAGAGAGTTTTCTTGACTGTTTAGAAAGATACCTATACCTCAATAAAGTAAGTCAGGCTTCTCTTTTTTGCATGCAATAACTGCAATTGATTCCGTTAATTATTTCTCGTACTTGGGAATTGGAAATAATCAGAATCTGTATATTTGATGCTGCTATTAAAAGTTATCTGCAATGTGGCCTTGTCCTTTGTAGGGTTTTCGAAGAACAAGTACAAAAAACCATGTTGAGCAGCGTGCCCTGTATCTCAATTCAGTATGTCTTGTAAACATTCATGATTACTTTGTCCTTTATCCTTATGTATGGGTAATAGTTTCTGAGAACTAATTTATTTTTACAGGTCTTAACTCATCGTTCTGGCTCTCTTTCCATGCTCTCGCTTATATACTCAGAGATTCTAAAGATGCTTCGCATGTGGGGTGTCCTGAATTTTGATGTGGAAATCTACTTCCCTCATGATTCTCATAGCTCTCCGAGAGGATATCTAAAACAAAAGAGCAAAGAATCTGACCAATCACATATTATGACATCACAATCTTTATTAGTGGAGGTAATGATTTTGTTATTTTATTTCTTAAGTTTTACTATTGTCTAGTGAAACTTGTAGAGCATGATTACTATTTAAAATTCCTGCAACTATTTACATAGGCATAATCTGTTTTATTTACTGTGATTTGCAGATACTAACAGATTTAAAGAATGCTTTCTGGCCATTTCAACTTGATCATGCTAGGAGTCCATTCCTAAGGGCCGCAGAAGCTGCTCATTGCTTCACTGGTGCCAACAATGCCAACGAAAGGTATTTCAAGATCTTTTGGACAAACTTTAGACAACATTGTACGCTACATAGTATTTTTTTTTCAATACGCTATCTTCAACTTCTTTTTGCAATACAGTGGCTTGGAGCTTGCATCTGCCAAGGCTGCCCGCCATCGGTTGCAACGAGGTGTTTGGACAAGTGTTCGTTTTGGAGATATGCGTCGTGCATTATCAGGTCTTTAACTATTTGTACTCGTGTGACTGCTAGATTCTACATAAATTTGGTGGTGGAGAAATGGATTGTCAGATTTTAGATATAAGCTCTCGAATAAGGTAGAATTTGTGGGATTAATCTGCTTCAGTTTGGAACTCTTTCTGTTGACTTGTATATTCTAAAGTTGTTTTAAGTAACCTCTACAAGCAAAAGCTTAAGATACTTGTGAGTAAAATCATTTAATATCTAGTACTTCAGTAGATCTTCACATACCAGTGAATTACTTTTTACAAAGCCATCTTGTTGAAGTCCAAGCGCATTTGGATTATGCATCTTTCCTGACCTCGGAGCACAGTAGTTAATTGTTTTGCATCTATGATCATTCATTGATTCGATTAACCCATTTTAAAGTGTGTGCACCAATTTCCAAAAAAAAAAAAAAAGAAGATATAGCACACATGGTGTTCTTCAAAGTACTTTTCAAGATGAATCTGCTTACATAAATCCTCTACTCGATTCATTAGGGAATTCATATATTTCCAGTATCACACTTGCTGGTCTTCGTATCAATATCTTTTGATACGACTCTTCTTTCATTATCATTTGAACTTATGGTGCCTGTAACAGCTTGTGAACGCCTCATTTTACTCAAGTATGATCCAAAGGAGCTAAGAGACTATGCTGTTCTCCTCTACCATTGTGGATATTATGAAGAAGCTTTCCAATTCCTCAAGCATTACCAGAACACAAAGGTATGATTCTCAATCCAGAAACCTAATTGTCTTTAGGGAAGTATCACTGACTCATAATGAGTGAGTTTGACATCGTGTTGTTTCATATTTCAGCAGCAGTCTGGATCAGATGTCGACATAGAGGAAGAAGATGCTTTAGGGAAACTGATTGTCCGGCTGAACCTGATCTTGATGGAGGTTGGTTGGTCTAGACATCCGGAGAACAAAAATATCCTTTTCAACAATTCTGAACCATGGTAACCTTCAGGTCTCATCTGATAAAGTGAAAACTATAGATATTTGCATTTGTATAGGTCTGAGGATGCAATATTCATAGTCATATACTTGTAAATAGAATACATTTTTAAATTTAATCTTATTATTACTGGATCTCTATGGAGATGAAATGGTGATGCTTCGTCGAAGGTTAATAATAATGTTATAATAGTGTTTTCACTCGGAATATAGTGGTAAAGCATTTTGTTTATGTTCAATAAATCATAATTCGAAATTTTTTGAAGATATTTAAAAGCTTGAATTTAAACTAATGCATTTG
The DNA here is from genome assembly GCA_026898455.1 of Plectranthus barbatus. Lineage (NCBI taxonomy): Eukaryota > Viridiplantae > Streptophyta > Magnoliopsida > Lamiales > Lamiaceae > Plectranthus > Plectranthus barbatus. The sequence continues at coordinate 49,224 of JAPKLW010001319.1, forward strand.
TTAATTAAAAAATAATATTGCAGTAGAGGATGGAGAATTTTGTTTGGGTTAATATATATTATTTGAGTTCATAATTGATTTATCATAAATAAAATATGTTAACCACACTTGCAGAGTTGTTCATGGAATAAAGGCACCCACGCTTTTATTATTTTTTTTGAAGTTGGCAAAGAATGGAGATTTTTTGTTCGCTCCTCATTAATTATTTAATTTATCTCCATTATTCATGCTACTACGTTACCGTCCATAATCTATATGCACATTTCGCATGATTCACAAAATCCATTTAAATAAATCTGCTAATAATACTGCCTGCAAATAATATTGTTCCCCACTTCTGTCCTAATTATGTGGTTCACTCTATTATTTCGTAGGGTCCAATTTAAGGGTTTAATTGAATGAAATGGTCTCTTGATTATGTTTAACTCATTAAATATTTGAATTTCGAATTCTATTATCGAATATTTTTATATTTACTAATTTAATTGAGACTCAATAAACTTTATATATTTTTAATTTTGCATAAATAAATTAATATATTTAAAAAATAATACCTTATTTATTGCAAAATTCATTCTTTTCTTATAACTATTATAAATAATCAAATACTTCATTATTCTTTAGTACAATTTAAAACATTAAAGATTTGAGTTTATAAAATTAACGATTTTATATTTCAAACTAGTTTACTAAGTGAGTTTGTTCATGAACTCACAATATGAATACTATGATCAAGGTCAACTCGTTTCATAAAGGAACTTTATTAAACGAGCTTTTATCAAGTTGAAAGCTGAGTCCTTTACATCTCTAGTCCCAATTATGTGATCCAATTTTAATATTTGATATTATTTCTTACAGTAATTGTTAAGAATATGTTAGTTTTGATAATTGTAAAAAACCATAAGCTGATAGTTAAAACTGATGTAAATCTTGTATAGGTTCAAAAGTTGTAATAGTTTAGGTTTGGTATGTTGGTCCCGATTTACTAGAGCATAAAGTATATGCACAACCAAAATTAAGTTGATTGTTCGGTAAGCTTGCACTTATCCAAGCTGAGGGTGACTTGTCAACTTTGCTTGTCAAATCTCGTTCAGGTACTTAGTGTCAACTATGTTTAATGTCATTATTCAGTATATACTACAATACTTGAGTGTTGAGTTTTAAAATATAAGTATGCTGACAAATAGGGTACAATAAATGACAAACAAATTTATAGTGGTTCGGACTAAACCGTCTTACGTCCACTCTTCAGACACTCAGTTTGGTAATCCACTAAGCTTTGAACTGTTACGGTGCTCCTACGATCTATAGCTTGTCGGTGAATGCCTCGTCACCGATCCACAAGCGCACTCGCCTGGTCCTTGCTTGGTTCTTCGCTTCGCAGCTGCTCAGAGTGTGAAAGCACCACTCAGCCTCCTTGTAGCTAGGATGGGGTGTTTATAGTTCCCCCGTGAACTATCTCCTCAATGGCACGGTGCTCGTAAGAGTCAGAGTACAAGGCGTACTTGACTGTTGTAGTCTTTTTTGGAGAGAAAGACTACCAAGAAATAACTCAACAATACTAAGATTTCCAGTCTCGTGTTCACTCTGTGGAAAAGCTAAAAATCCTCGACAATAAACTTAAATAATATTAGCTTTTGCATACACTGTAAGACTTTTTCTTCGGTATGAGTTCGCAGATAATATGCATTGTGATTTTGTGACTCGTAACCTTCTTTCGTTGATTTCTCCGGTATTTATAGTCGTGAGATTGAAGGTTTGAAAGTAATTTCCCGTTAGAGATAGATTGAAAGGAGTCCAATCGAATGTCTCTATTGGCTGCTGTGCTTGGTGGGTAGGTGATGTTTTTTCAGACGTTCTGCGTTTGCTCCGCCTTTTTCAGACTTTGATAACGGCGGTTCGTCTTTTTGTCAGAACGACAATTTTTGCCAATTTGAAGAATCCTGGACTAGTTGTCCTAGGTAACAAAACATGGTGTTTCGTGCTTGCAGACTTTAAGGCTTCTCCAATCCTTAAAGTCTGTACTTCTCAGTACATTCCTCAAACAGTTCTTCTTGTCTTCATGTGTTGGGACCTTGACTAGGAAGTCTATGTTGGTGTTGTCTTACTTGAAAGTCCTTGCTGATGATGTCATCCTTTTGAAGTATGCTCGGTCCCTGTCCTGTTAAGTTTTATTTGATTGATTACACCATGCTTACTGGTTTCGTACTTAGCAAAATCCATATTTCCGCTAGACTCATAGTCATCCAGGCTGGTAGAGTTTACTGTGCACCTTAGCCTGTTGAGTCTTTCGCGCATACTAGACTAATTGGTCAGTCTAGTCTCCAGATTCGCCTCAGCTTACAACTCGATAAAAAGAACCTATATAGGTGTTTACATTTTTCAATTAAGCTGAAACTATATAAGATGGCTTTTACATACTTTGACCCACCAAATCATATCATCAAAGGAAGGATATTTCTATCGAATTTCCTAACAATTCCCTCTATTTGGTGTGGTCAAAGCCATCTCTAACTTAAGCTAATGAGGATCGAAAAACTTTAGAGTTTTTACAAATGAGAGCTATCTGTCTAAATACTCAGAAAGATTCCCCCTCAAGTTCAGTTTTCTCCTGCTTAAGATCTTCTTCTTATAGGTTAAGAGAGATATTGCTCGATTAATATTTCAAGTAAGTTTAGAGCACATAAATCTTAAGTACGTAAAAGAGTAAAGAAGCATGTTGATTACACTAGAATTTGTAAGTTCAGCTATGAAGATCAAAGACCATTGTTGGACAAAAAGAGATTGTCATCAACAAGTGAGTTTATCCTTTAAGTATTTTCATTACAAGTACAGGGATACACTAACTTAAGAAACCTATACAAATCTATTGCAAGACTATGCTAGGCTACTCTTGGTCTTCATCGTCTTCCAACTGACTGTTGCTGGAACTGATCTTTTTAACTCATCCAAGGAAGGTAGTTAGATTTGCTAACTAGCCTTCCACTTCCTTGGACTTTCATTTTCCAGCAGTTCTCAGTCTCGGAGGTGGTGCAGCTGTGCACCTTGAGGGAGGAAAAAGGAACAAGTTTTCCCTTTTCATCTCCCTCTCTGGCTTCTTTTTGCATTCGTCTGCCCGTCCTTTTGTCAGCACTTGTGGACCATCGACAGGCGAAGAAAATCTCTAAGTGATCATGCTATGTTGCTGGCATATCACTTTGAGCAGTGAGAAAAAGAGCTCTTCCAAATCGAATAAATAAGGGGTTTGGAGGTCCGACCATACTACGGCTCCGAGTGAGGAGGGCGTTATCTCGTCAATTCTGTAGAAGGAGATGACAACGGTAGAAGAGATCTTCTGATTTCTTCTGCTCCTTCTACAGTTTCTTCGATCTACTCACGTTCCAGATTTCTAATCTCTTCTGCACCTTCCACACTTCTTCCTCCTCTTTGGCCACACCTAAAAAGGTATAGACTTGGAGATATCGGGTGGCTTCATCTTCTTCTTCATCGAGAGATTTTAGAAGGGTAGAAAAAATTATTTCAGAGTATAAACTTAATAGAATGCAGGGTTTGACAAGGAACATTCATTATGAGCGATAGAAGTGAACCTTATTTATATTTAGAACATAATCAGTGGAATACAAGAAATTGATGGTTGAGATCGTGTACTAGAAGGTCGGATCGACTTCTAGGAAATCGGCGATAGTTGAGGTGTCATATGCCTGCGACTCGGGTCGTGGGATATGATGTGTCTTTCCTCCTCGAGTCCCAAAAATGCTGATTTAGCGGGGTGCTATTGGACCACAAATTTCAAAGAAAGATTCCGATGTCTGTTTATAATCATTTTGCATTAATATGCATTAAATGTGCCGAATTGCATACGCGAGTTGGTAGATCAATCATCGCACCTACATTATGGTCATCAGCCTATTTGATAAGCTTAGCATGCTTCAGGCTCAATATGTGCGTACCAAAAATTTGTCAGCACTGATCGCAGTTAGCTTAGTCTTCAATCTTCAAATAAAGTGAGAGCTTGGACTGAGCTTTAATCCAAATCTCTTCATCTTCAGTAGCCTTGAAAGATTGAGAGCTTGGACTCAATCTTAGCCTGTTTCACCGTCTCAGCCACTTGTTGAATCGCTTGATGATATTATCCTTGATATATCCATTGAGTGGATACTGAGAATGCATACTCAGAGCTTGGACTCACTATCACTTCTGAAAAACAAACCCAGGCTTAGTTTATTTCATTCTTTTAAAAAATCTAAGATACTGACTGAGAGCTTGAACTCATTCTTCTCCTTCTTCAATCTCATCAAACTCCATAAGACCGAGTTTGATACAGAGCTCCTTAAAGCGAGCTTCTGGAAGCGGTTTCGTGAAGATGTCAGCAAGATGATCGTTAGTACGAATGTAATCTATGCTTATTTAATTCTTTTCAATATGATTACAAATAAAATGATCCCGTATGTCAATGTGCTTGGTTTTGGAGTGATGAACCGAATTCTTCGTGATGCACATTGCACTATTGTTGTCGCAGTAGATGAGAACACATCCTGAATCCACATTATAATCGAGCAGCTGCTATTTGATCCAAAGAATTTGAGCACAACAACTAGCTGCAACAAAATACGCCGCTTCTATAGTAGATGTCGCAGCTGAATGTTGTTTCTTGCCGAACCAACTTATCAGCTTATGTCCAAGAAATTGATAAGTTCCACTCGTGATCTTGCGATCTATACGACAACCTCCGAAGTCTGAGTCTGAGTACCCATTGAGTCTGAGCTTGGTCTCATACCAAGCTCCCGGCGCTTGTTTCAATCCATATAATGCTTTCCGCAGCTTGTATACTTGATTGCCTTCTTCAAAACCAGGAGGTTGTTCCACATATACTTCCTCCTTTAGTTCACCGTTGAGAAAGACACTCTTCACATCCATCTGATAGACAGTTGTTGGTCCCCATTTACCAGAGTCGTCGTGCTTAAACAGAAACACGAAATGCAGCGGAAGTTCTTAAATCTTATCTTGCACTTAATCTTCTCTAAATGTTTAACTTTAAGTTCAAGTATGTCTTAGATTGTTTCAAGATAAATACTAGCAACTTGATGTTGCTAGGTTTCAAATCCTAACAGGAAACAATAAAACAGTAAATGACACAGAGTTTATAGTGGTTCGATCCAATAGATCTACGTCCACTCCTTAGCCGAAACGCTAAGAATTCCACTAAAAAGATATCAGAATACAAGGATTCGCCAACACATGCAACAGGTGGTGAACTTTTGAACCAGCTCCTGCACAGCTATCCTCTGTTATCATACTTCTTTTCAGGCGCAGCTCCGGCTGAGTCAAGGGCACACCTTCGTAAAACTCGCCTTTACTACTTTTGGAAGTTTTAGAGTTCCTTCCGAACTTTCCTTTGATTTTTGCTAATGTTTGTCCTAGTCAACCTCTTTTTCAGAGATTTGACTGCTGGATGCTTCCAAGATTGGAAGGTATCCCAATGATTGAAGATTCTTGAGCTAAGTCAAGGAATCTCTTCAATGAAGTGTCAGATATTCAATGGGGACACTTCGGTGGTTGAAAGCTTTGAATACTTTTCGAATGTTGGCTTTCAACTGACTGCTCTCTTGTTTTTCGCTTTTGTCTTTGAAATCTCTTGTTCGAGTATTAGTTCGTCGTATTGAATGAGCAGTTCTACCTCTCTCTCTGTTTAGACTTCGCTTTTATATCTGAAGATTCAAACTTTGAATCGGCAGACCTGTTAGACACGACGGTCATTTGTTTAAGAGTGGTTACTTGCTTTTTCCACCTTTCTGGTGTCGTACAGTACTTTCCGACCTACTTCGGGAAAGCTTTCTTCCTTGGTTGTACTTCTTGTCAGAACGGGTGTCTTTCGCAGGTCTCTGCTGGGTATCTCCTTGCTAGGCATTTCATCGGAAATGCTAGGAGTACTCTGCTAGGCCTTTTGATTGCTAGGCTCTTCTTAGCAATCTGTTCCTTCAATCTACTGACTCCTTCAGCAGATGTGTCTATACTACTTTAGTCTTCTGCTGATTGCTATTGCTTAGCAGTCTGCTTTGAATGCTAGCGGATGCTGACTTCTTCATCATTCTGCTATCACTTTGCTTCCGACTGCTGAGTAAAGCCTTCTAGCAGTCTCTTCCTTGACATACGAATGCTAATGCCTTAGCAATCTCCTTCTTCGCATTTGACTGCTAACTCCTTTAACAATCTTCTTCATCTGCTAGGAATACTTCTAGCAATCTAATCTATTACAACTCAATACTTAGCTTATACAGGACATTACAAGAGTTTCTAGACTATACTAGAATTCAGCAATTGATCGACCAACTACTAAGGCTTTGATTCAACAAAACCTATTACAAATTTGATCCTAAAGGGTTAATTACAAAATAATTCCCAACAATTTCCCCCTTATTGGTGCGATCAGAGCCTACTATTGATTGCTGAGACTTAGTCGAAAAAAATCTGAGTTTTACAATTTTTGCTAGACATACTATCTCACAATTTTACCAAATTAAAATTGTTAGCAAGATGATTGGTTTTATTTTAAAATTAAAATTTTCCCTCAAAATATGCTGGGAAATATTCTCGCTTAAAACACAAGTAAATGCTGCAAATGTAATATGCTAGAAATCCTGGCACCTATAAGATCAGCAGACATTCACCAACCAATCAACAACCAACAAAAACACAGCATCCACATTCAAATTTGTTGAATACACGAAAAGTGTATATCAACTAAGGCACACACAAGAGAAATCAGAAGTGGACAATGAGATTTTGTCGCGAATATGATGATTTTATATATGATTGAGAAATTGCAGGTTACAATGAAATCGATCAGAAATTCCAAAAAAAAAATGTACAAAGCTAGAGAGAGATCTTATCTTTATGCATCAGGAGCAGGCTTTGGCTTGTCAATTGAATCCAGTTTGCTCATTGTCAGCGCCATAAATTTATCAATATATGCTTGGCGAGCCTCCCTCTCCTTTGCTTCTCTCTCCAATCTTTTCTCCAGCTGTTCCATCTTGATCTCCATTTCCTTCCTCTCAGCTCCTCCATTTTGATCTTTCGCTCTACTTCCTGTCTTGCGAGCTCAGCTTCTTCTTCTTCTTTCAACCTTGTTTGCTCAGCAATCCGCTGTTCTTCCCCCTCTTTGATCGCATCAAGAAAGGTGGAAGAGAAAGATTTGAAGTTTGCAGTTGTCTTCTCCTTATGCTCAGCAATGTCGGTTTTCACCTCAGCAACCTCGGTTCTGACTTTTGAAACTCCAGATCGACCTCGTCTATCTCTCTCCTTATATCCGATGCTTCCACCGCCATTCTCTCAGACATGGTGGGTACAACAGTTTGTACGGAAAATTGGACCACGAAGTTCAAGAAGGAGGGGAAGTCATGAGAACTCACTGGAGTGGCATGGAATGATGAAGTTGTGGTCATTACAAGTTCTTGACTTCCAGCAGTGGAAACCTCCTCCATCACAACATCTGCTGCACCATGAGCAGCCAGATAGATAGCTTCTTCTTCGAATAAGCGCTGGGCTGCTCCCATGGCTTGAATGCGTTGGGCTAACCTCCAGGCCTTTGCTTCTGCCTCAGCGAGTTCAGCAACCTCTGCTTCATCGGCAAGTGCTTGTAAGTACCCGGCCTCCTCTGCTAGCCTCTCCTCTTATTCTAGCATCTAAGCCTCTTCTTGAGCCTCAGCCGTCTTCTTGGCATGATCAATTTCACGTTGAGTAGTAGAGTATTGGACTTCCTCATTTATTATTCTCTGTTCTCCCTCCAAGATCTGATCATTCGCAACAGCTCTCTCTGTCTCTTCTCGTATTGTATCAAGAATATTTACTTCCAGAAATGAGACAATCCTGCGATCTCTATCATCAAGCTCTGTGGCTTCTTGCACAGCTGCTTCAGCAGCCATCCTGGCCATCAACCTTTCCTTCTTAAGATTCTCATATTCTGCTTGTCGTCGCCTGTGCTCAGCAGCTGCTCGTGCCTGGCACTTTGACAGCTCGATTCTAGCATCGAAGAATCCATCTGGACCAATGGTTGATTTAGGCAAGGTCTGTGACTTGGAGATCAGCTTGCGAGCCTTAATTGCTCGAAGTCGGGAAAATACTTGTTTATCTGAAAGTTGCTTTGCACCTGCAACCTGGTCAATCCAATCATTCGCCCACGCTTCCTCTGTTCTCCAAAAGCTGATGCTTCTGAATGTGATCTCCAGCATTCTCTCCTCGAAGCTGAGCTGGTACATCATATAATCAAACCTTCTCCAACGCCTGAACTCATCCACCAATATCTTCCCTTCAGGTATGGTCTCATCGATCTCAGTATAGAAGATGTTGGCGATATCTCTTTCAATTTCAGCCAACACAAACTCTTCTATTTCTGAAACCATGGGAAAGTAATCGGAATTTACCTCCTCTGCTGGATAGACAGGTGCACACATCTGCGCCACTCTCCTGAGTTTGAATCTTGGACCTGGGAGTCCTTGGAATGGAACTCGAAGTTGCTCATTGGGACCTGGCCTTAAAAACATCAGCCGACTCTCCATCTGAATTAGAGTCAGAAAAGCAAGTGTTTAGGAAGCCTGGATCCTGCTCAGGATGTACGGAGTCTGCTCTGGCTTAGCGGTTGGAATCGCAGGACTTTCCTCAGCAGCTCGAGCCTCTATCTCCTCATCAGCATTTCCAGAGCTACTAGCAACTTGCTCAGCAGTTGGTCTCTCAGCATTCGCACCTTCAGTGCTGGAATCAGCATTCACGCCTCCAGTGCTGGAATCAATATTCACGCCTCCAGAGCTTTCAGCAGTGACCACTTCGGGCTGAGCACTACTGCTTCCTCCTTGCACAGCAGTAGGCCCTCCGACCACGATGCTCTTCAGTCGAGGACTCTCCGGAGCGTCGAAGACTCCATCCTTAATTAAGGTCGCCAATTCCTTATCAGATAAAACATCTTTCTCGGTCACCTTGGTTGGCTCCACCTCTTCTGCTGTTACTTTATCCTTTCCTTTCTTGAGAGCAGTGGTTTCTTCCATTGCCCCTGCTAGCAGCTGAGCAGCTTTCTTCGCTGCTAGCCGGTCAGCAGCTCTCTTGGCTTCACGCTCATAAGTAGCCTGCTTGGCCTGCTCATAGTTTCGGTCCCTTGCTTCAAAATTGAGCTCCTCCATGGTCTGCTTGAACTTCTTCTTTTCCTATGCCTTCTTCTCCTCAGCCCTCTTTCTCTTCGTCTCTCTTATCACTCTGAGACGCTCCTCAAAGGATCTTTCAGACAATGGAGTATTGTCAATTTTCTCTTTAGCAGCCGCCTTCTCTGCTGCGGCTTTCTCTGCTTTCTCCTTCTCAGAGGTCCAGACAAGCCTCCGCCTTGTCTGCCGCTTTGGCTTCTCAGGAGAAGTAACGTCAGACTTCTTCCTCTTCGGTATTGGGACTGCCACCGCACCTAGAACCAGTGCTTGCTGTTCGGCTTGTTTCTTGGCCATGATCTCCTCGATCTGATAATTGGGCAGATGGCTGAGCTTTTCAATTTCTTCCAAGTTTTGGAAGCACTGTTCCGTCTCAGCATCCTTTTTCAGAGCAGCAGCTTCCTCAACAGTTAGAGGAATGGCTGGTTGCAGCACCATCTCACCAGTAGATGTCTTTGCTGCTAGGGTGGGTTGAGCTGGAGCTTGCTTCTTCGATAGAGGAATATAATTGGTTAATAGCAGGGCTTCGCCTTCATCAAGCTCCTCGCCTGTGAAAATGATCTGATCTTCAGTCCAGAATTGACATTGGACGTGAAGGTTCCTTCTCTTGGCTTCGTCTTCAAATTCTTTTTGGCGTGGTCCAACCACCACTCGAAAAAGAATTGAGCCCAGTTGCCATTGATGCCATCCACCAGAGCCATCAACACAGCATACTTCTTGGCTAATAACTCCGATTACGAGCCGGCATTGATCGCGTATATTTTCAACCCGCGACTTAGCAAAGCTAATAATATAGCGGCAAATTAAATTATCGATCCCACGAGGACAGGAACAACGAAAAATCCTAAGTACTAACTTAAAAGTTCTTAAAGTACTGGATAGGTAAAATTGAAAATAAAGGGTTTTGAAACCTAATTACCTCAAGAAAACAATTATGAAAATAAACTTACTTTGAAAAACCTAAAGGATAAGAAATACAGATTCTAGGCTTTTCTCCTTATCAAGTATGACATGCATAAACAAATTGATTATTTTCCAATTTTAATTCCTCTACACAGTGAAACATCAGAAAGCTATTATGAACTTCTTTGTTGGACAATTCATAAAGTAGATTAATTAATTATCTATCTCCTGTCGGTCTCAAGATTAATTAACTAACTCCTAAAGTTCTACAGATTTATTCCTACAATCTATTCCCTTCAGTTACGACAAGAAATCAGATTATATTGTGAAAATCTCTTTCGATTGAAAACTATTACAGTTACGTCTCTAATTTCCAACTAGTAATCCTAAGTTAGTGGCCAACATACCCAAGATTAAGAATAAAACCAGATTTCACAAACTGTGAGGGAAAGGAAAAATAACTTCAATTAATCAAAACATGCATACATTGATAGTTTGAAAACCTAGAATCTGAGAAGACAATTAGTTACACATAATTCTAATCTTAATCATCATAGACAATGAACAAGAAAAGAAAAGATGAAAAGGAAAATTGAATCTTCCCCAAAGATTCAATCTCAAACCCAATGATCTTCTTCTTCTTCTTCCTTGTGATGTTTCTCTCAATTTAATTCTCTTCTCTCTTGATTTTCGATCTCCTCTCTTGCTCTTCTGATCTTCGAATTCTTCAGCCTTTTTATAGATGTTGTGGATGAATCCTACCATACCTAGGAGTTAGATATGTGTTTATCTTCAGAAAACAGAAAAGATAAGGTCTGCCCCGCGACACTCCGTCGATCGACAGCCAACCTTCGTCGATCGATGGGAAGGACAAAGCATCGTCGATCGACGGCCAGTTGGCGTCGATCGATGGTGGTTCTGCTTCAGCACTCCTGCGTCGATCTCTTCGAGTTCTTTCTTCGATCTTCTCTGAAGCTGCGGCGAAGAAGTTTCCAAAATCCTCCGATTTTCATCCAAAAACCTGCGTGATTCATCAAACACACCATAAAAAACACAAAAGCCAATGTATGCTCGAAAAGACACTAAAAACGATCCAAACATCACCAAAATAGACAAAGAAACAATGGATAAGTTGGTAAAAATATCAACTTATCAACTCCCCCAAACTTAAACCATTGATCGTCCTCGATCAATCTTTAAGATAAGAATTTAAATCACATGAAGATAATAGTGTGCAATGCCTCATAAGTCTATTTTATTATCCAAGCATCACCCATTCATATAAATTATGCAATCAAAATAGATCTTTATTGTTAATTATTGAGGAGGAACCTCACCGGAAAGTGTTTGCACTCATCGCTCAAAGAGTAAAGGGTTCTGTTTTCACTCACCCAAGATTGCAGATTATTTCTCCATAAGTTTGACAGATTTCTCATCTCTCCACTGCTTGTTAGTGTGGATTTTCAGGGAATCAATTAGGTCTTATTTTGGTTGTAATGTGGCTTACCTAAAAGGTGGGATAAATTTGGCTAAGTGACTAAAATGCCTACAATTCTTCCCC
>JAPKLW010001319.1:80872-134825 GCA_026898455.1 Plectranthus barbatus
ATAGTAGAAAATAATATAGATAAGCAAGTAAAATAATGAGCTTATCAGTGGCGAGTCTTACATGTACTCTTATACTCGTATTTTGGGTGTTGGCAATTTGTGTGTGGCCTGCTTAGGCTAGACGTTTAGGTAAGCATATCAGTTTCAGGATGGTGACATTCCCTGAGGAGCTCACAAGGTTCATTATGCTAAACCTTGCAGGTTGAATTATTTAATTCAGGCATAAGTGAAAAAGAGTGAGTGGTATTACTCATGAAATAAGAGATTAATTAATTATGGCTGATTGTCATAAGCCAAATTAATTAATTAATGTCTAAAACCTTAAATATGTGGATCATGTTAGTTTGGTGCAACCCGTTCCTAATAACATGGTAATAAAGGGGCGAGTCAGCATTGTTACCGTGTTGAAGGTTAAAACAATGTTTTATTAATTAATTATGTTCTGGGTTGAACAAGGAAGGATTAATTAATAAAGAGGGCCCACTTTATTATTTGCATCTGGTCCTTGGTCTGGCCCATGAACTGCTCAGAGCCCATTAGGGTTAGCGTTTCTCAAAACCCTAACACTATAGGCCTTCTCTCTATCAGATCAGTAGAGATTTTAAGTATATTAAAAATAGAGGGAGAGACGAAGGCAGCTGATCTGTGGGAGGAAATGATCGATTTCTCCAGATCTCAGATCCAACTTGGTAGATAATCATCACCAGATTTCCAAGGAGCAAGAGAACAGACCAGAAGATCAGATCTATAGGAACAACTATCCATTGCTGGCGTTCAATCTCATATCTAAGTTTACTTCATCGTTCTATTCCCCGATCTAGATCTGTAGATCAAACGGTGAAGATCAGGTATTCCTAAATTCCATCCTCTGCAATTAATTTTGTAGGAGCATGCATAGGATCGCATGGTTTATTTAATTGAAATTATTCCTGGTACCCTAAGAACGATCCTTGGCAATAATTTCATTAATGGCAACTCATGTTGTCCATCGTAGACTCAAACCCTACAATAGTACTCCCTCATCAAATAGCTCTTTGACCTTTTATGAAGAAAATAGTAAAGTTTCTCAAATTTTGATGCCTCTGTTTGTAAATATTCTCATTGATCTATAAAGGAACATGTTCTCTCAAACCTCACTTAACAACAGAGATGAAGCTACTACAAGAATTAACCAGCACAAATCTGAGTTTTGATTCAACCAAGTCGGGTTGCATGCTTGCTAAAAAAACCCATAATCTTCAGTTTTGTTTTTCATCCTAAATAGTGAGCATCGTGGAATCAAGCTCCACGTTCGGTTATGTCCAAGAAAAGAATTAGTTCCAAACCAAACCCAGGATTTGTTCATCCTAAATTCCATTATTTCATGTCATAGAGCAAGCTTTCTCACCATTCCAAAGGCTTGAAGATAATGTGAATTATCACCAAATGAAGTTCACAACAGCATAAAAGTGATACACATTGGACAAAAGATGCATATAATCAGATTATTAAGCATGGCATGTATGATTAAAAAATAATTTATTAAGAAACACAAGTTTCATGAAATGATGTATCTTCCTCAAATAAGATAAAACTTCCCAGATAGACAATAATGGATGGTCTGATTAACAAACTCAAAAATAGAGAAAATCATAATCACCCAACAAATACAGAATCCTCATTTGACATTTGACAGGAGAAAACTTAGCAACGGAGATTCCTATCCAGATACCTCAACACTTAATCCAAATCTTTCAAAACAAAACATGAGATGACAATATGGTAAACATTTCTATAACATCACTTCACTGAACATTTATACTTCATAGTATAAATTAGATAAACTAACCTTCAATCTTCTGGTGAATGCGGTGGGGAGCCATCTTATAGATTCTACTGCGGTGCTATCCCTAGGCTGGCAAGCTCTTGTCTAACTACGCGACAAAGTACCTCCTGAAATTCTGGAGTGTGCTCAAATATTGTTCCCTTTGGAGTTTATTTGGTATGAGGTGCTATTAGAATCTAATTCATATTTTTAAGAATCGGGCTAGGACAAGCCTTAATCTTCTCGTTAGGATGAACATAAATAAGTAAGATCAATTTTAAGAATGCTATTAGAATTGAATTTTTTCTAAAATATTTTTAAGAATGTTAATTTATAATAAGTATTTCTTTTTCACTTTGATTATATGAACAAAGCTATTTGAAATGGAGAATAACGATTTGGTTGCCAAATTTTGTACCACAAAATGTGTCGAGTGAAGTAGAAAATAATAGAATTGAAAGTAAAAACATCGAAGTACAAGAAATAAATGATGAGTGTGCCAAAAAGAAAAGGAGGGCAAAGATATGTTGTTTTGAATGATTTTGATGAGGTTGATATTCATAAAATAGGAAAGAAGGCTTTTATGCAAGTATAGCAAAGACAGATTTACTACTGGTGGAAATGGGGTAAGCACTAGTCATTTAGAAAGTCACAATCTTATTCGCAAAGGAAGTTGAACATGAAAACATCAATGAACAACCAACAATACCTTTTAAGCCTTCCAATTCTACTATCAATTCCATTTTAGTTGTGGGCCACATATATTCTAATGAATAAAATGAGAGAAATAATTTCCACAACAAACATGGTTCATGAGTATCTTTTTAGCATTGCCGATGATCAAATCTCGATGCGGGAATGTCAATATGCTAATTTGAAATTTCAAAAGGTCTCATGCAAAAAAGTGATAAATGATTGTTTGGAAATATATGAGGTAGAGAACAAAGAATTGAAGGCTTTGTTTAAATGTGAGCAAGATTCTTTCAACCCTCTGATATGTGGAAATCATCATATCAAGTGCATTGATGTGAATTGGAATCTTCAAAGAGAGTTTTGAACTTTGTTAAAGTGTCAACTTCTAGTCTCTAGACGAGGGATTGATGTGGCAAAGGTCAATTTTAAATGTCTAAAGGCTTGAGGGGTTGAGAGTAAAGTGTTTTCTGTCACAGTAGATAATGTTTCTTAGGATGACTCTTGTCTGTGACTTCTCAAAAAAAATATTTCACTTAATAGAAAATTAGTGCTTGATGGTGCTTTTTTTCTTGTAAGGTGTTGTTTACCTTATATTAAATTTGATTATACAAGATGGTCTTGGCAAAATTAATTAAAGATATCATTCAAGATGTTTGTGAAACTGTGAAATATCAATCCCAACGATTGAAGGTTGAAGTTATTTTCTACTGTATTAGAACAAATAAAACTTGTCCTTGATTGTCCAACAAGATGTAATTCTACATTCCATATGCTTTCGGTTGCTTTGAGATTTCAAATAGCTTATCCAGCTTACAAGGAAAGAGAGCCACATTATAGTTATTACAGTTATTTTAGGAGGTGTTTATTCTTGCTACTCACATAATTTCGGGTACTCATTATCCTACTTTTAATTTGTATCTTGCTGAAGTTTGGAGAGTGAAAAAAAGAGATTGATAAAGCAGTTCTTGATAGAGATGCATCTATTAGTAAGATTGTAATGCAAATGAAATTGAAGTTTTACAAATATTTGGGTGAGTGCAATCTTTTCATGGCTATGACTAGTGTTTGGATCCTAGGTGCAAGTTCCGTCTTGTCAATATATGATGTCATACTCTAACAAGTGTGTGCAAAGAAAATATTGACAAGGTAATGAACTCACTAGAATGGTTATATAATGAGTAAGTTGAGTTGAATGTGGAAGAGACATTCACTAGTACTAGTGGTGAAGGACAGAGTGGTGGAAACTGCTCATGTATACAAGAGCATAATCCATCCTTAGTTACTAGATTTGTTCATATTATGAACACTGTTTGTGAAACTCAAGCAGTGTCTTCATCAAAGATCGGATTATAAATTTATCTTGATTAAAGTTTGTATATTTTCGAAGGTAATCCTAGTACTTTTTATCCTATGGAGTGGTGTGGAAGTAATAGTTTCAAGTGTAAAGTTTTATTAAAATGGTTGTTGTAACGCCCCGGTCCCAAGGCCCGTACGAGCTCACTCGAGTTCGGCCACGTTACCCACCAATGGACTGGACCGACTTCCAGACTGACGGCTGAACCCACAAACCAATACAAGTCCTTCCCAATGTGCTTTGTCCTCACTCACACGCACCCTGAAAAACTTCCCAGGGGGTCACCCATCTTAGTTCTACCCTAGGTCAACCACGCTTAACATTGGAGTTTTCCTAGAATGGGTGCCGAAAAAGATGATGCACCATGTTGCTATGAGTAGCACCTATCAAATCCTTTAAGCTCTCCTCAGCTATACGGTCTCATTCCTGTATAGCCTCAGAATCCCTCTCATTCCGGTGTGGACCCGGTTCATTCATGTGACCCTCCGCTCAACTAATGGAAGTCTTATGGAGCCGCTCATTGTTCGTGCTTCTCTACACCGGCGAACACTCCCTGCTCCGGCACCGGGTCACTACATGCCCACCAGCTTCCGCTTGGTTCGTCGCCGAACCACACCGTACTGGGAGAGGTTTAGCTCTGAAACAATTTGTAACGCCCCGGCCCCAAGGCCCGAACGAGCTCACTCGAGGTCGGCCACGTGATCGATGCTAAATCTGCATACAAATCATAGCATAGAGCAAATAAATTTATAAGTACCCGAAGGTTGTCGAACCCACAGGGATAGTGCAATGAAGGAAAATCATATACTGAGTACAGTTTTCAGAACCTTTGTTTGGGTAAATCAATAGTAGGGTTTTGGTCTTTTTCAAAACAAGGAAATTAAAGGGATAAAAATAAATATTAAAAAGCACAGATCCTAGGGAAATCTACCAAACTGATCAACATGCAAGAAACAAATATTCAAACGCAGAAAAGACAATTTTGGTGGAAAATCTGTTATTGTGGAGTTAATTCCTTGGTCGGGCAATTAAAACCTAAATTACTAATTAGTGATCTATCTCCTCTCGGTCTCAAAAATACACCAATTAATCAATTTCATAAAGATCTAGATTTTCCTACAATTGAAATCTTCTTGGTCGGACAGATAATCAAAAGTATTAAACCCTAACTTCCTGTTACTAACCTTCACCTCTCGGTCCTTCGATTAATTAACTGAAACCTACCTCAATCTTCATCTCTCGATCCTTCGATGAGAATAGATTTTAAATAAAACATAGGATTTAAACCAATAAAAGGGTTTGAACAATTGAATCAAAACATGTATCACAGAAGGAGAAACCCTAGAACCTGTTTAGGGTTCTAGCCTAACATATTGAAAATAGACATTGCGAGGAAAAATAAAGATTGCATTAAAAAGTAAAGGTTCAACAAAAAGTAAAGAGGAATTCTAAAGCAAACATAAAATAAAGGAGTAAAAACTGTAAAGGGGGAAAAGAAATAAAAACTAAAGAGGCTCCCTAATTCTGAGCTAATTATGAGTTTATATAGAAGTAGGGTTGAGGCCTTGGATGGATATCTTCAAAAGGTATGATTGATTGCTTCCAAATTGATGTATATCTTGTTCCCCAAGCAATTCTCGCCCAAAATTGGTGAAAATCTCGCCAAATTTCGCCAACAAGCTCTGTCTCGGCCGAGATGAGCTTTGCCCCGGCCGAGATGGGTTTCGTTTCGGCCGAAACAGAGACGTTTCGCCACTTCCGACCCTTCTGCGCAGTCTCACGGTTTTGGCCATAACTTTCGCATCCGAACTCCGATTGATCCGATTCCAGTTGCGTTGGAAAGATAACTCAAAGATCTTTCAAATGCCATGCTCCATTAGCTCAGATTCCATCGGTGGAAAAAGTAGTGACTGTTCCTTTGAACATCTGCTGCTTTCAGTACGGGTTCTCCATTGGATTTAGCCTAAAACCTGTAAAATCTCACCATGGCAAGCATAATACCCTCTAATATATACTCATGCTCAGTTTATTCAAGAAAACTTACTAAAATGCATAAAAGAAAAGAAAAACAAAGCGATAAGTGAGTAGAAAAATGAGCTTATCAAACCCCCCAAACTTAAACACTTGATTGTCCTCAATCAACAAAAGAAAGAATCAAAAGTTCAAGCAGAAGAGTAGTGCAATGCCTCACAAGATTCATCACATTCAAACTCGAAAATCCACAAGACATCAACACTTTTGAAAGAATCAGAAAATCTGTAAACTGTGGAAGACTCACATGGGAATTGTTTCGCTCATTCACCTAAGTGTTTAGGATAATTATGAGATCACACAAAAGTCATGCAAATCAAGCTCTACCATAGGCTTGCAAATATTCTAAATCTCCACTGCAAAAATGTGCACACAAGTCTAAGATCATAAAGGACTTTATTCAAGGTTGTAATGTAGGCTTTTTATGAAGGGTAGGGAAATATGGCCAAGTGACTAAAAAGAAAAATCGAGTTCATGACTCTCAATAAATTCAAAATCACCATCTGATCATCATCTATCCTTCTCCTCAAATGTTACAATTTCAATCACAACACAACCTTTCTCTCTCTTTCTTTTTTTTTTTCTTTCATCATTTTTTTTCTTTTTTTTTTCTAGCTCTGTTTTGAATCTCTTATGCTCTTATGAACAGTTTGTATAGGGAGCTTATGAGAATTCTAATATCTTTTGAGCTAATTATTCACACATCTTGCATACCACTATTTTACAAATTTCTTTTCCAAATCACATATCTCACCACCCTTATCCTCCTTAAATCTCATAGACAAGACAAAAACCATTATAACTCCATGAAAATCTCATAGACAAGACAAAAAAAAAATGGAGTTAAGCACAACGGGGCTGACTAGGGATAATTTGATATGTAAAAGGACAGTGTTTGGGAATTGGGTTAACAAAGATGGCCTAAAATCACTTCCTAAACCTGTGCACACTAGCAGTCTTGAAAAAGAAACAAAGCAAGTTCTAGAGAAACTCAAAAATTGCAGACACACTCACAATCAAATTTCAGGCTCAAAAACTCACACTAGGGACAATTTTTCTTCCACAGTAAACATCAAATCATCATCTATTTCATGCCAACGCAAGTATCAAAACAAGAAATCATGCGGTATTCACATTCATAGGCATACTCAACCACCATCACAATCAACGCAAACTAAAGTCAATCAATTCTCATCTTGCATTCTTGTCAGGGTTATCAATCATGCTCAAATTCCCACAATCTCGCGTTTTATTCAAAAATTAATTCATGCAGAAATTTAAATAAAGCAAGTAAAAAGAATAGAAAAGAGTTTCGAAACCCTTAAATCTTCATCCCCCCAAACTTATTCGAAAGTCAGAGAGAATAAGTTTGGAAATCGGATTCAGAGTTCGAAACGATACCTGATTGTTGGCCTCAGACACCAACTTTTTATCCTCCATCTTCAGACTCAGACCGGCGCAGATTTTGGCTGCTCGCACTCCTATCTCGGCCGTGGCGGATGCCATCTCGGCCGAGATGGAGCCTTCTGGCGACCTCCTCATCGGCCGAAGTATCCCACGTCTCGGTCCTCTGTCTCGGCCGTGGCGGACTCTGTCTCGGCCGAGACAGGCTTCGATTTTTTTTTTTTTTTTTTTTCAAAATGAAAGAAACGTGAAGTAACAGTACTAAACAAAATAAATTCGAAAATACTAAAAAAGAAAAAGAAAAATTGAAAACACAATGGGTTACCTCCCATTCAGTGCCTTATTTACCGTCGTGGCTCGACTCACCTTCCAGCTCACCAAGGCGGTCGAGTCCAGACTCGTCGACCCCTTGAATCTATCATGAAGACTTTCCGGTTTTGGATGATGGTGGTGCACTCGGAAAGAGGCAGCTTAATTGCCGATTTCACTGACTCGTTTCCTCGTTCCCACCGGATAGCTTCTTCTTCTTCCTCCGGTGTCTCGTCCTCTTCTTCGTCCTCTTCTTCAGCAGTAGTGATCCGGTTGCACTCCCCTTTCCTCTTGTTCTTGTCGATGCAAAAGGTGATGGACTCTTCATTACCTCTCAGTGTGATCTCTCCCTTCTTGCAGTCGATCAGGACACCAGCTGTGTCGAGGAATTCTCTCCCTAGGATCATTGGAGTGTTGGAATCTTCCTTCATGTCGTGTATGACGAAATCTGCAGGGAAGATTAAGTGACCAACACGTATAAGGACATCTTCTACGATACCTTTAGGCTTGGACACAGATCGGTCCGCCATCTGGAGGGTAATTGTAGTCGTCCTCATCTCTCCGATTTCCAGCTTCTTGTAGATGGACCAGGGCATCAGGTTGATGCTCGCCCCGGTATCACAAAGTACGTTCTGGAAGTCTTTCCCTCCGATCTCGATAGGTATCGAGAAGCATCCTGGGTCAGACCTCTTGATCGGGATCTACTTCTGTAGGAGTAGGCTGCATTCCTCGTGGATCTTCACAGTCTCGTTCTCCACGAACTGCTTCTTCTCGCTCATCAGCCTCCTTAGGAACTTCATGTATCCCGGTATTTCCCTGAGAGCTTCAACAAGTGGAATGTTAATATTCACCTTTTTTAAATTTTCAACAAAATTAGTGAATTTAGAATCTTCCCTTTTCTTTGCGAATCTCTGTGGAAAGGGCATAGGAGGCACCGAATCAGCTTTTCTTCCTTCTTTCTCCTTCTCTTTTTCGCCCTGCTTGGCCTTCTGTTTCGACCGAGATGCATCGATCTCGGCCGTCCTGCTCTGCTTCTGCCCCGGCCGTGTTGGGCTTGTCTCGGCCGGGCTTGGCTGCTCTATCTCGGCCAGTTCACTCTCTACCTCGGCCGGTCTGCTTTCCTCTGCCTCGATCGGGATGGTGGTCATCTCGGCCGAGACAGAGCGGTCTTCCGCGGGGTTTTCCTCCTTTGCTTCACTTTCACCTCCTTCCGGGTTGCTCGGGCCTTCATATCTCCTTCCAGATCGAAGTGAGATGGCATTGACTGGCTTTTCCCTTGCTGGATTCTTTTCCGTCATGCTCGGAAGTTGCCCCGGCTTGTGCTGATTCCCTAAGGTGTTGGAGATCTGACTCAATTGGACGTCCATCATCTCCAGATGCTTTGTCATTACTTGCATGTGATTGGCTATCCCTTTGACTTCGTTCTCCACCTTGCCAAATCGGTTGTCCGAGCTTTTGATGAATTTCTCCAATGTATCTTCCAGCACGGACTTCTTTCTCTCCACAATTTCGCCTCCGGTACCTACATCAAAACCAGAAAGAGGGTGCTCTGCAGCAGAGGGGTTAGCATAAGAGAAACCAGGGTGAGATCGCCCATGGTTATAGTGATACCCCTGATTACCGCGGTAGTTATTGTGATAACCACCGCCTATGTAGTTTACCTCCGAACTTCCAGCTCCAGACGAACTGCTTGTTCCTCGATTGATGTAATCAGCCTCCACTGGTACAATTGCCATGCTCTGCTCAGTAGGACTGGTAGCAACCTTTGTGGTACCCAGCTTCTCAATTTCCTCTCGGAGTTTCTTCACCTCCGCGACCACATCGAATTCTGTCTTGGCCTCAATAGCTTTGACTGGCATCTGTCTCTCAGTAGGCCATTGGTGGCTGTTCAGTGCCATGTCTGCCAGAAGCCTCATACTTTCTGCTCCGCTCTTCTTCATCAGTACCCCACCAGAAGACGCATCGACTAACTGCTTCATGTGCGGTGTCAGGCCTTCGTAGAAGTGACATACCTGCATTTCAAGGTCAATTCCATGCCCAGGGCAGAGTCTCAGCAGCTCCTTATATCTCTTCCAGGCTTCATGCAGGGATTCATCGTACAGCTGCTTGAATGTGGTGATGGCAGCTTTTCTTTTCAGCAACAGGCTCGGTGGGAAGTAGTTGGTGAGGAACGCTGCTCGCAGCTCCTCCCATGTCCCGATTTGGCTTTTGTCAAGCCCAGCAAACCAAGACCTCGCCTCGTCTCTGAGTGAGAACGAGAATAGTCTCATCCTGATGGCGTCTTGGGGGACTCCATTCTGCTTTATCGTGTCGCACACCTCTATGAATTGACTGAGGTGTGCATACGGATCCTCTACGGCTCTCCCCCCAAACTGGTTCTGCTGCACCATCTGTATCAGCCCTGTGCGTAGCTCGAAGTTGTTGGCATTGATGCCAACCCTGAATCCTGCCTCTTCCTGTTGTGGTACAAATCGGTCTAGAATAGACCTCTGTGGAATCACTACTTGTCTTTCATTCAGCTCCGCCAATCTCGCGGCTTGCTCGGCTTGGGTAGCTTGGGCTGCAAGAAGTTGCGCCCTCAGTTGCTGCACCTCGTTCACGAATTGCCTCTGCTCTTCCGGTGTCATGTTTTGCAGTGGGGCTTCCGGATTTTCTGCCATCTCAAAGTCTAGTCTTTTTCCTCTCTTTCTGATGTTCCTGCAGGTTGCTTCAATTTCTGGTATAAAAGGTTCTAGTGCCTTTCCTTTATTTCGCGTGTTCATGCACCTGCACAGAAACCGAGAAAGAAATCAGGCTGTCCCGGCCGAGATAATGTGTATATCGACCGGGATGAAAATTTTCGTCTCGGCCGATATGGAACTCAAATCGACCGAGATGGAGAGATCGTCTCGACCGTGGTGGGACTCACCTCGGCCGAGACAGACGCGACTCAGAAAAACTCACGCACACGAAAAACAACTGAACTGACTCCAAAAACAAAAATTAGTACCAAACTCAAAAATTAAAAATAAAGATTAGCAAATACAACCCAATCCAGAAGTTCTTCAACTTTCCAGTAACGACTAGCCGTCTGACTATCCCCGGCAACGGCGCCAATTTGATAGCTGTAGAAACAGTAGCAAATAAATTTGTAAAACCCTAAGGTTGTCGAACCCACAGGATAGTGCAATGAAGGGAATCATATACTGAATATAGTTTTTGAAACCTTTGTTTGGGTAATTCAAATTTCAGGGTTTTGGGTTTTTCAAAACAATTAATTTAAAGAGAAAATTCAAATATTAAAAAGCACAGATTCCAGGAAAATCTACCAAACTGATCAACATGCAAGAAACAATATTCAAACCCAGAAAAGATATTTTTGGTGGAAAATCTGTTAATGTGGAATTAATTCCTTGGTCGGGCAATTAAAACCTAGATTATTAACTAGTGATTATCTCCTCTCGGTCTCAAAAACACAAGTTAATCAATCTCATAAAGATCTAGATTAATCCTACAATTGATTTCTTCTTGGTCGGACAGAAAATCAAAAGTATTAAATCCTAACTTCCTATTATCAATTTTCACCTCTCGGTCCTTCAATTAATAACTAAAACCTATTCCAATTTTCATCTCTCGATCCTTCAATTGAAAATAGATTTGAAATAAAACATAGGATTTAAACCAAGGGTTTGAATAATTGAATCAAAACATGTATCACAGAAGGAGAAACCCTAGAACCTGTTTAGGGTTCTAGCCTAACATATTGAAAGAAAACATTGCATGGAAAAATAAAGATTGCATTGAAAAGTAAATAAAAAGTAAAGAGGAATTCTGACAAAAACTAAAGAAAACAACTCCGAAAATAATTAAAACTAAAGGGGGCTGAAGGGTTTTTTTAAGAAAATTAAAGGCTTGTGAAATCTGAGCTAATTATGAGTTTATATAGAAGTAGGGTTGAGGTCTTGGATGTATATCTTCGAAAATATGATTGATTGCTTCCAAATTGATGTATATCTTGTTCCCCAAGCAATTCTCGCCCAAAATTGGTAAAAATCTCGCCAAATCTCGCCAACAAGCTCTGTCTCGGCCGAGATGAGCTTTGCCCCAGCCGAGATGGACAATTTCGGCCCGGCCGAGATGATTTCATTTCGCCCGGGACAGAGACGTTTCCGCCACTTTCGACCCTTCTGCGCAGTCTCACGGTTTTGGCCATAACTTTCACATCCGAACTCCGATTGATCCGATTCCAGTTGCGTTGGAAAGCTAACTCAAAGATCTTTCAAATGCCATGCTCCATTAGCTCAGATTCCAACGGTGGAAGAAGTTGCGACTGTTTCTTTGAACATCTGCTGCTTTCGGTACGGGTTTCCATTGAATTTGGCTTAAAACCTGTAAAATCTCACCATGGCAAGCATAATACCCTCTAATATATACTCATGCTCAGTTTATTCAAGAAAACATAATAAAATGCATAAAAGAAAGGAAAAACAAAGCGATAAGTGAGTAGAAAAACGAGCTTATCACCACGTTACCCACCAATGGCCTGGACTGACTTCCAGACTGACGGCTGAACCCACAAACCAATACAAGTCCTTCCCAGCGTGCTTTGTCCTCACTCACAAACACCCTAAAAAACTTCCCAGGGGTCACCCATCTTAGTTCTACCCTAGGTCAAGCACGCTTAACATTGGAGTTTTCCTAGAATGGGTGCCGGAAAAGATGATGCACCAAGTTGCTATGATTAGCACCTATCAAATCCTTTAAGCTCTCCTCAGCTATACAGTCACATTCCTGTATAGCCTCAGAATCCCTCTCATTCCGGTGTGGACCCGGTTCATTAATGTCACCCTCCGCTCAACTAATGGAAGTCTTACGGGAGCCGCTCATTGTCCGTGCTTCTCTACACCGGCGATCACTCCCTGCTCCGGCACCGGGTCACTACAGTTGTTGATGTACTAGCAATTCCTATCTCAATGGTTGCTTCAGAGTCTACTTTTAGTGTGGGAGGAAGATTGATGATTATTGTTCTAGTTTGAATGAAGAGGCAATTGAAGCACTCATTTTTTTTGCTGATTAGCTTTGAAGCAACTATGGTTTTAAAAAATCGAAGGTATAATTTAAGTTACTAATGAACTTAACTTTTTTATGAATTTAAAAATAGCCTTATAATTAGGGGTGGCAATTCGTGCGGATCGGATCCTTATCGTGTTAACCCATTATCGATTCAATATGTTAAGGTCAAATTTGTATCTGATCCATTAAAAAAATCAAAATCTGTATCCGTATTCGATCCGTTAAGCTAAAATCTATATCCGCACGAATCCGATCCGTTAAGGATCTGATAAGTATCTAATCCGAATGATCTGTTATGGATCTGATCCGATAAAGATCCGACAAGAATATAAATAGAATTAATTCAATAAGAATCTATTTCAATAAAAATAATTATAATGAAATAAAATTTTGATAAAGATAATACAAAACATTTATATTTGATTGTTCAAATCTTGTGTTGGATAAATAAATAAAACGGCAACTTCATTTAAAAATAAAATTCTCAATCAAATATCCCAAAATATATAGATAAATCTTAAATTCAAATACTAGTGGTCAAACTTGCTCATTTCTAAATACTGATCAATCATTCACCTTAGTCGTCAGTACTCCACTTACAATATTGACGGAGAGAAATATTAATTAAAACTTTAAAACTTATAACATATAAAATAAATTATAATATATATCTTTCATCTATCATGGTGAAATTGCAAGAGTTGAAACAATGAATGAGTATTCAGACGAATCTATAATACTTTCATCAACATTTAAATTTAAGATCTCGCCAGCTAGTTAATCGGTTGATATAACTTAATTGAAAACTTGAAGTTGAGAAAAAAAAAGTTATTAAATTTTTATAGTAGAAGAAAATAAATACTACAAAATATATTGAATAGATAAATAAATATATCTTTTGATAGTGAATTAAAAAAATGGGACACGGAAAATGAAGAACTAAGATATTTGAATTTTTGAAATAACTCTAAATCTAAACTAATATATCAAAATCAATTAATTAACTATTATATTTAAACCAAAAATAATTTTTATTAATTTATTAATGGATATCCGTATCCAATCCATTTATTGGATTATCCAATCCGATCCATCCAATTCGAATCCGATCCAAAATTTTCGTATCATTATCGTGTCGATCCGATAAGGATACATATCCAATAAACCTCAATTCGTATCCATTATTATCGTGCGAATTCGTGTATAATTATTGGATCGAATAAAAAATTACCACCCCTAAAAAATACTTGCCATTCGTTGTTATTAGCGGGATTCCCAAAACTATGATCAACACAAAATACAAACTTTGACATAATATCCAAATTGTTAATAAATAGTTTATTTTACTTTAACTATATTCAAGTACTCATGAGTCTTGCGTGAACTACTTTTAGCTTTAACTCAATATATATTGCATGTTTCATGTTTATAGGGATCTTGCAAACTCACTAATTAATGTACAACATTTCAGAAAACGTATAAGCTTAATTGAATACTTAAAATCACAAACATTTTTATATGCATTCCTACTGTCACATAAACTCACTTTTCTTTCAATTTCGAACATCTTTTTTCCAGAACTAAGAATCTTGAAATTGACAATCTCATCTCAGAAAATGATAATATTCTGCTAGCCCAGAAACAGTGCCTTCTCGATTCAATATTGTCTAGTTTATCTGCAAAAAAAAAAAAAAAAACCATGGCAATGTTCCCATTGAGCGTTGCAACCTTCTTCGCAGCAAAACTGCTCAAACTCCTTCGATTCCAAATAAAACTGTTTTCAAGATTCATCACTTTCCCCCTTCTGGTTTGCAACTTCTGCGCGATGTATGTGCTTCGAACCATCACACGAAGTCTGGGGAGCGTCTGCAGCAGGATCAATTCGTCTAAAAATAATGTGATGAAATCAGCAATGAGGTTGAGCTGGGGTGTTCTCTGCTCAGTGTTTGTGTTGGTGGTGCTGGCTGTGTTGCTGTTTCTGGGTTTTGCAGTGAGTGGAATTGTGATGAGGAGTTTTGCTGAATCACCCATATTTACCACTCATAACCTCTACTTTGATTACACAAAAACTAGCCCCACTGCGGTGGTGCCCATCACCGCATCTCGGACTCCGGCCCGGAGTCTGGCTCGACGCCCGATGTTGCGCCGCCACAGAATCCGGCTCACCATCACATTGACGTTGCCGGAGTCCGAATACAATAGAAAACTCGGTGTCTTCCAGGTATTACTTACTGATCAAGTTATATTCATTGTTGTACGTATAATAAAGTTAAAAATTTCTTAGTCATTTAGGTAACCGATTTTTTATTTTTAATAAAAATTAATTATAATTTATATAATTTTAATTTTAATTTATTAATAAATATATATTTTGAATACTAATTATAAAAAATTAACTTACCCGTTAAGTACCGCCGAGACCGCTAAACTGCTTGGCCTTATCCAAACACCTAATTAGTACGCCTAACAATTTTTACCAGCATAATATTATTGTAGTTATTTTCAAGATTAATTGAAGAATTAATTTGGCACAAACCCTCGCGAAGCAAAAGAAAATTATATTTAGATGTTTCGAGTGATTAGAGCTACAGATAAACATAACTTGGTCCAAACCGATTAAATCGTAAATTTGGATAATTTGACTAGTTTTTATGAATGAAAAATCCAGCCGATAAATTTTAAAATTATCAACCGTATAATTTTGTTGGAGAGATAATTTATATTAAAAAATCAGTTGTTTAGTCTAGTTTTTTAGGTGGGTTTGTGAAAAAATAAAGTGATTTTGGTGTTGTGTGGTACGATTAAAAAATTGCTTAATGAGTATTTTTAGGTGGGTTTGGTGTCTAATTTAGTGTAAATAGGCATTATCTCATATAAGGGTGGCAAATCGTGTGGACACAATCTTTATTGTGTCGATCTGTTAAGACCAAATCAGTATCCAATCTGATAAGGAAATATTAAATTCGTATTTGAATCCAATCCGTTAAGCTCAAATTTGAATCCGATCCGATCTGTTATCCGACCGATCAGATCCGATAAGAAGCCGATAAATATCCAATCTGATTACAAATCGATAAATTAAAAAAATTATCCAATACCTAATAAAAAATATTAAAAAATAAAAATATAATAATTGATATGTTAATTATTTAATTTTAATAAATAAATAAATAACTAATATTTTTTTATTAAATTCTTAACGGATTATCCGAATCCAATCCGAATTTTTCGTGTTCTTATCGGATCAATCCATATCCATTATTATCGTGCGGATTCGTGTCGAATTATCGAATCTTAAACAAAATCGCCACCCCTACTCATACTAGAAGCCGCTTCTAGTTATAGGTTTAGATATCTGAATTTCAAATACTTTTTATGAAAAATTAAATTATATATAATTTTTTATTTGCTATATTTATATACTAAAATTTTACTCATGCAGTACATAATATTATTAAATTTAAGTATTGTAAAAAAATATAAATGCATTAAATGTTGTTTTATGGTTTAGCAAGTCATAATATAAGTGTGAATATTCATATTGTGTGTATAATAGTTCGTAATATATTTTCGGTTCTGGACAAAAGGGTTGAAGCTCTTTGTTTATATCCAATAAATCATCAATTGGAGCGAGAATGAAATCACTGAATTCTATTTAAAAAATAGTGCTTAATAACTGAAATGGAAGTTTACTTTATAAATTTCTAAAGATATTCTTGTATCCTACATTTTTAGTAGATTTTTATTTGGTGTCATTTGATTTACAAATTAAGAGTTTTAAACTTCTACAACACGTCACTCCTGAAATAGTGTTGGTCCAAAATTTTAGAGTATAAATTTGCGGTGAAAGTGTTTAATTCAAAATGTGGTGGTCTCAACTTACTCTTACTCAAGTTAGTTGAGACTCTGAAAGTGTTGTTAGTTCAGAGGACTTACTCTAACCACTTGTGAGTTGTTTGGTTTCAAAATAAGCACGAAAAATGAAAAATAAGCTCCAACATCCTTCGACTGTATGTGCACCCAACAAGTTCACCTATAGCGCAAAGTGATGACCTTGGTCTATAGCAATTACTGGATGCTCTTACGTCCTCCGGTTGTATGCACACCTAGCAAGTCCATCTATTTTTTCTCTCTTCAGGTCGATAGGCTTTATCACAAATGCATCGTTAGGTCTCCCTCTGTGGAATGGTTGGTGTGAGTTATAGCTCCTCACTAAAAGTAGCAGTAGTTGATGTGTAAGTCGGTTTCTGAAAGAGTTTAGAAAGGTCTTCAGAAACACCTCTAGAGTAGAGTGAACTTTTGGAAAATAACTCTAGCACAAAGTGCTAAGAGTCTCATGTTTGGTGACACCGATAACTAAAGAGAAGGTAATTTAATTAAACACATAAACTAGAATCTCTTAGTTTTTCATAATACCAGCTTTCTATAACTAATGTGTCATCGGTTATTTCTTCCAACGAAGAAACCTATTTGATTGATACTCATCGGGAGTATTTTATAGGTTTTTAGATGTCTTGAAGTTGCTTCGTCTTTGTCTTCTAACCGTTGTACAAGCCTTACAAGGTCAGCAACTGTTCAGATCTTTTCAGTGATGTATTCTTCTTATAAAAATTGCTCAGTTGTCAATAAACTTTGCTATCAGTTCTCGTAGAACTAACTGATTCTTTGTAAGTTCCACTTGGCGTGTCCGTTTCTCCATGGAACTCACTAAATCAGTCTTCGAATGATGTCTTTCAGATTAAGTCATTTATATTCTATTACAACTCAATTAACCTATACAAAATTACAAATGTGAAATCACTCTAACCGGGTCAATGTGAACTGACAGATTCTTATATTTGTTCGACACACCAAAACGAACATATGAGGAACTAACATTAATTCATAATAATCTGCCATTTTTTATGTTAAAACCAAGTTAGCAAAGTGAATAGAGAGTTACATTTTGTAAGTTCATAAAGAAACTGACATCCCCCTAAACCTTTGAACCCTAAAAATGTAATTTTCCCCCCTCAACAAGTTAAGGAAATAGGAAGATATTTTTAGATTAAACTCAAGGGAGGGTTAAGCATATCATAAAATTAGTTTTTAGATAAGACAATGAGTTTTTTGTCTTTGAGAGCAGAAGATATAAGTATTTATTGATGGTATAGCAAGGAAACAAGGAGAAGAATTGACATAATATTTGCTATAATGAACTTGGTCATCTTTTCTTAGAACATTTTTGCTCCTCAATTCTCACTCTTCATAGTTGAATGACCTTTCTAAAGGAATTATACCATGAATCGGAATTCACATAATTCAACTGAACCAAAGAACTCTGTGGACATCTAAATAATTTTCATACATCAATTATTCCCTAGCATGTTCCTATTTAAATAAAAAAATTGTCATGCAGATGTTAATCGGATTACCTGACATCCGTAGTGTCTGTATATCTGTGCGTAGGGATTGAAAACTTTGAATCCTTTGCGCTCCATATTTAATCCTGCACAATAAAGATTAAATATCTTGATTTTAATTAAATAATTAAAATCAAAATATAGAGGGAGAAAAGAAAACGATCCTCCAGATTTGATCTTCTGATCCGTATCCCAGCTCCGATCCGGCAATCTGATGAAGATTCCCTCCGGATTCAGTGCCTATCGAGAAACAGAGTTTCCTCCCTCTTCTCAAATCAATGTCGCCCAACTGCAGCTCCCAAATACTGGTTTGCTGCTTAGCAACTTATGATCTTGTGGTGTGTTAATCTGAGAAACTGAGGGGTATTTATAGGAGAAATCTAATCTCAAATGGGCTTGAGCTTTCATGGGCCAGTCCAGGGACCAGAATGCAAATAGCAAATAAGGCCTATCAATTAATTAATTCTCATATTCAACTCAGAATATAATTAATTAATTAATATTGATTCATGCCACCAGAGAATCAATACTGTCCTACCTATTTGCTACCACGTTATGAGGAACGGGTTGCATAAGTTTGGTATATCCCCATATTTAAGGTTACAAACATTCATTAATTAATTTGAGCTCTGACAATCTTAAAAATTAATTAATATCTTTTATCCTAAGTAATACCACTCAATCATTTTTACTTATGCTCGAAATTAATCAGCCTGCAGGACTTTAGCATACTGAACGTTTTGAGCTCCTTAAGGAATGTCATCATCCTATACTGGATACGGTTACCTAGTTCCAGTCACAGACAGTCATACACAGACTGCTACCACCCAAGATACAGATATATAAGTTCGACTAGAACTCTCCACCATAGTATGTCAATGTGATACACTAGTCCGTATATACCTCAGTACCTTCATGTAGGCTTAGGATTCCATCAAACCATCAAGATCAAGATTCCTTTAATGTCAGATAAAGGAATCGATCTTAACTTAGGTCCTATCAATGCGTACAGCACGCACCAGCATACCAAACAACCAAGATAAGCCGCTTATTATTGTGTATGCAGCCTATACCGATAGTCTATCCTGGGACTGTCTCACCTGTGATAACCGTTTATATCTCGCTAGGTCAAGCGATCCATACGATCTTCCGTGATCTTCTACACACCGTATGATATCCCTATCGATGAGATAAGAGGATACCGTTGTTCGCTTCATATGTTTGTTAATCAGACAGGACTATTGTATCATTGTATACAAGACATTATTGATTACCAGTATATCAAACAAAATAATTTACCGATATGCCAATCATAATGCTTTGCCGTATACAAAAACATAACACTTTCCCATTTTGATTCTCGTTCAGTGCTCTCATTCTTTTCCTATCTTGTTTTGCCTCTTCAGATTTCTTTTCCTTTTCTTTGGAGATTTTTCTTCAGATATGGAGGCATTATTTCCTGCAGCCTATTGACTTCCTCATTAAGGCTTGCAACCAACTTTTGAATCTTTGAGAGATTTATATTCAAATTTTTGGTTGCTGGTTTGGATGAGCTCGACACACACTAAGTTGTTGATGCGTTTAAGAGAAAAAAAATTTGGTTATTTCTTTATTCCTTGCAGATTTGGCCAGACCTTCAATGTCAGTTAATCTCCGATACTCAATGATATTTAATACTCTTTCCTTCATTTTTTCATCCTCAAATGAATCCACACCATTTATTCCTACCCATCGCAAAGCCCATTCTTCTTCACCTTGCCAAAAGATAAGTCCCATGTGAGTTGTGGAAATCATCATTTCAACAAAAGTAAGTGCAAACTTCCAAGTGCTATATCTAATGTACCGCACAACTTCGGTCAATGATTGATATACTAATGGATCATTAGAGTCCATTAATTCTTGAAATATGTATTCAATAAGAATTTCATTTTTCATTTAGTAGTTTGATCATCTCATATGGTTCTTCCAAGATTGTCAAATTTGCAGCATCATGGATTCTTAGAGGAAGACACCACTCCTTAAATCGTTGTGCCTGATAATTCATTTGGGGTAATCCAGAAGTAGGAATTATCATTTCAACCCTTACCGGTCAGTGAGTTTAGAAGAGGTTAGTTCTTTCTTCCCAATAGTGAGTGGCTTTTTTTTTTTCAGGCATTATGTTCTCAAGTTGGATGGTCTTATTCACATTCCCTTTCCCTTTCTAGCTCGTTTGTCTTCTAATAACCTCTATGGTGGCTCAGTTCATTTGGAATATATCTCCTTTTATGATTCATAGGACATGTGCGACTTTCTTGTGGGAGTAAAATCACTTTCTACGAAATCTTCTCCACTAAAGATTACTCCAGAATGATCCTTGTCCAGAAGATTTTCAAGTAGTTAACTTACCAATAGTCCAAATTGATCTTTGATCTTACTCGAATAAGAGGGCTTGGGCAGATTTGGGCTTCTTCACATGGTCTAGTATTCATCCAAAGATATACTCTACGTAGTTTGCCTCTATTTTATCATCTAGAACTATCATCAAGTTATATTTCTCTTAATTTTGTTCGAAGAAACTCCCAAACTTGCAGTATCATCTTTGTGATGATGTCCAACAATATCCATACAAGGGCTTAAGATGACCATT
This sequence comes from Plectranthus barbatus, assembly GCA_026898455.1. NCBI lineage: Eukaryota > Viridiplantae > Streptophyta > Magnoliopsida > Lamiales > Lamiaceae > Plectranthus > Plectranthus barbatus. The sequence continues at coordinate 101,548 of JAPKLW010001319.1, forward strand.
GAGAGTTCTCAAGTGGAACTTCTCGATTCTTATAGCTTTTCACTACTTCAAAAAGTTAAATTATGGATTCTCAGCATTATTCAAATAGCTTATGATCTTCACTCCAGAATCAAAAATATTAAACTATTGGTGAAGGAGCTCAGGCGATATCAATAGAGCTACATCTCCCACTGATGTAGAGAATTACATTTCATTACTTTTGATCTTCACTCCGAAAAAGGAAAGATTGAACTATTGGTGAAGGAGCTCAAGCAATATCAGTAGAGCTACATCTCCCATTAATATAGAGAATTATTTTTAATTACTTAAGAAAATTGCATTGGCATAGAACTATGCTACACGATGTGGATAGAAATATGCAGGTGTAGAGTAATAAAGTTCAATATAAATAATTTACCAAGAATCTCTTGAATGCTAATGAACAAATCTGAATCGACTTTCTCTTCTAGACCTTGAAGATTAAGAATCACGTTCTTCACCACAGTGATGTGGTTTTGTACTAATACTAAGATATCTTGAATTTTCTGGGCTGTAGAGGACCCCAATGAAGTGAGAGAGTGATTGATAGATCTTGTAGGGATTTCTTGAAGAAGAGGGATAACTTTGAATCTGAGTAAACAACTACTAGGGTTTTTCATTATAGGATAAAGCATACATATTTAAGAGAAAGGTCTTCTTTATTTAAAAAATCGAGCAAATTTATGATTTTCCGCTAGAGAAATTTACCCCTCAATTCTACTTTTTCAATAGTATAATTCAAGTTGATTGACACTGAATATCACTGCTTTCTCTACAAGATAGGTCTAGTGTTCAACTAGAGAATTTCTTATCAGTTTGAAAAAGTTAGCTTCCCAAAATAATTAAGGAAGAGTCAACACTTGCAGATACATGACTGGCCAATTGTCACTTTGTCGAATGTCCTACTTAGAGTAATAAATTCTTCGACTGACACTTCTTAATTGTCAAGTCAAGTATCCAATTTTAACTAATTCTAGATGATGCAAAATATAGTTTTCAGTTAAAAAATGTAAGACACATAAAGGAGTTTAAGTTAAGAGTAGCATAACAAAGAGTTCTTATATATGAAGATACGATTATAAGTCCGAAATACTACTCTGTTACAATCAAATAACTCATTGTTGCGTAATATTCCTAATATCTTTGGCAGGTTCCTTGTATATATTGAGCCACTAGTTTAGCCAGGTTCTCCTTCAAAAATAAAAAGCACCAATTGGCTCTAATGACTCCTCGGCGATTAACTCTTTGTCGAGAGGGAGGCTCTTTTGTTATCCGTGCCTCATTTCAATCCTCTTCAAGAATGGTAGTAAGAAGAATTTTTTGTTTGTGGGACTCATATGAAATAGTCACTTGTAACTGAAAAGAATTTCTTAGGGTGAATAACTGAATAATCAAGATAAGATTGAGAAACTGAGATTCTTTCCATTGAGAATGAAAGATCAAGGGAGACAGGGTTATCGGGAGGCATTTAGTTGATAAGAAGAATGATGGAATGATCCTACACATTCGAGATCCTCTTCTATTTATATGCATTGAACTCAAATTTTTCCTGCCTCAATCTACAGTTGAAAAATATAGAATTCAAACGAACAACAAGATATTTTCTGCACAGTTGTTACAACATGAACAACAAGATATTTTCTGCACAGTTTTCACCTATCGGTCATTCAATTAATAACTACAAATCTAGTTCAATTTCATCTCTCAATCCTTCATTAATTCTAGATTCGATTGAATTAAAATTGGGAATTAAACCATGCTATCAATTTGAATCAATTAAACATGCATCAAGATGATTATCAAAGCCCTAGAACCTGTTAGGGTTTTTAGCCACTAAACATGACTTGAAATAAAGAAGTCATATTACTAAAACTCATAAAACTTCGGTCGACATCGACCTTCTGTGTCGATCAACATGCACCACGTTGATCGGCATGTAGGATTCGGCTTGTCTTTCAGGTCGGTCGACATCCTGTATGTCGATCAAAATAGCAGCTTTGTCATTCTGGCTCTTTTCACCACTTGATCAATTTTTAGCCTCAAAACCTACAAAAACATACCGTCGCAAGCATAATTTCCTCAATAATACACTCATGCAAGAAAATAACTAATAATTAATCCTAAATGCACTAAAACAATGGAGAAAAACATGGATAAATAAGTGTAAATACGAGCTTATCAAACCCCCCAAACTAGAACATTTGATTGTCCTCAAGCAATAGAAAAGAAACAATAGAAATCTCATGCAGTTAAAAGTACAATACTTCACAAGATTCATCACATTCAAGAATTAAAGATCTACATCACATAAACAATCTAAAAGAGATAAGATATCCATCAACTGTGGAAGACTCACAAGACAGTGTTTGGCTCATCACACAAGCGTTTGGGTTTTCAATGAAAGCACTAACGACATGTATGAAGAAATTTCTACCATAGGCTTTCAAATTCTCTAAAATCTCCACTGCTAAAATGTGCACACAAGTCAAGAATCATAAACGACTTTGATTGGGTTGTAACGTAGGCTTTTTCTGACAAGATAGGGAAATATGGTTAAGTAATTTAAAACTAATTCTAGTGTTTCCACCTCATAAATCTTAATTCACGTTATTCTCTTCATCCACCTCATCTCCTCAAATTCATCAATCAAATTCTTCCTTTTTTCTTCTTTTCTCTTTTGTTCTTTTGCATCTCCTATGCTCTTATGAATGTTTCCTTTGTGTAGGAAGCTTATGAGAATTCTAATTTTCTTTTGAGCTAAACAACCATACATCATTATTCACCATATATCTTTTCCAAATCACAAATCTAACCATCCTTATTCTCCGTAAATCTTATAGACAAGACAAAAACTATCATAACTCCATGAAAATCTCATAGGCAAGATAAAAAAAATGGAGTTAGGCTCAATGGGTTTGACTAGGGATAGTTTAATATGTGAAAGGATAGTGTTTAGGAATTGGGCTAACAAAGATGGCCTAAAATCATTTTCTAGCCTTGTGCACACTATGCAGTCTTGAAACAGAAAAAAAACATGTTCTAGAGAAATGAAAACATACACGTAAATCTCACATCAAATGAAATTTAAGGCTCAAAATCTCACTTGGGTTCAATTTTTTCTTCCACAGTCACTTTGAATCTAGTCAAACATCAAGCAAGAGTAAGTTTCAATTTAATCCGATCATGCGATATTCTACATTTATAGGCAATCAACCACAATCAATCAAATTCAAACTCATCATCAATCGATTTAGAATTCACACTCAGTTTAAATTGGTTCAAAACTCAACGATTATCTTCACACTATATCCATTTTTTTTCTAAGCATAATTTAAATGATAGAAAGCAAAATAAATAAAATGATAGAAAGTTTCAATTCGTGTCCACATCCCCCGAGACTTATTTCGAACTCAAAGAGTAGAAAAAGTTTGAAAATCAAACAAGAATAGGAACTATACATAATTCTTGATCTTAGACATTAACTTTTTATCCACCGGAGCGTTCAAAATTCGCTCGACGTTAACTTCTCAATAGCTAGCACTCTGAGTCGATCAACAGGTGGAATGTTGATCGACAGAGAGCTTTCTTGTCGACCTCATCATCAGTCGATGCGTTGTGTTTGTCGAGACCTCTGTGTCGGTCGACATCAGACATGTCGAACGATACAGAGGTCACCCTCAATTTTTTTTGAAAATAAACATAAATAAATCAAACTAAAAAATAAAGACATAATTGAAAAGAAAGCATGTAAAGGTTGGGTTACCTTCCAACAAGTGTTTGGTTAATACCGTAGCTCGACGGTACCTCGGTTCTCACGCCCATGGAGGTCGGGTCCAAACTCGCCTCCCTTTTGCATCAACCATGTAGACCATTTTGTCTTGAATGACAACAGTGAGCTCGGGGTGAGATGGTGTAATTGGCGAATTAGCCATCTTATTCCCTCGCTCCCATTTAATGGCAACTCGGTCTTCTTTTTGTTCCTCAATTTTCTCCACTTCATTTTCAGAATCTTCAATGGAGGTGATCGGTTGCACTCAAACTATTGACGACTTTTGTCGATCACGAAGGTGATCTTCTCATATTTGGCATGCAAAGTGATCTCGCCAGTTCGACAGTTGATCACGACCTTGCTCATATCCAAGAATTCTCGTCCCAAAATGAAGGGCATGCTCATTTCCTCTTTCATATCAAGAACTACAAAATTTGTAGGAAATATCAGATTACCCACACGAATGAGAATATCCTCAAGTATACCTTTTGGGCGCGACAAAGATCGGTCCGCCATTTGTAGAGTGATTGTAGTTGGCCTCATCTCTCCAATGTTGAGGCACTTGAAGATTGAGTATGGCATGAGATTGTTGTTGGCACCAGTGTCGCACAACACCTTTTGGAACTTGATCCTCCCAATCTCGACAGGGATTCAGAAACATCCAGGATCACTCCTCTTGATGGGAATCTATTGCCGAAGGAGTAGGTTGCATTTCTCATGAAGCTTGACAGTTGAATTCTCCACAAATTGTGTTTTCCCACTCATCAATTTTTGGAGTTACTTCATGTAGCCCGTGATTTCTCTCAAGTCTTCAATCAATGGTAAATTGATACTTACGTTTTTCAAATTTTCCACAAACCTTGAGAACTTGGAATTCTCTCTGCTAGGCAAACCGCTGAGGGTGTTGGAGGAACAGGAGCGGCTTTGGAAGTGGAATTCTTGAGTTGGGGTGGCCTCTGTATCAGTCAAACTACGAGAGTGTCGCTCAACACGGTATGTCGATCCACATGCTGAGTGTTAGTCGACACACAGGTCTAAGTCTACTATGTTGCCTCCTCCCTGTCGCTCGACATCTCCTCCATGTGGGTCGAAATAGAGGTTATTCCAGCGGAAATCTCCTCCTCTTCTCCCCCAAACTTGTTTTGGGGCATCTCCGGCTCATTGTAGCTCATCCTAGACCTCAATTTGATGGCCTTGCACTCCTTTAGGTTCTTAAGGTTCACTTCGGTGGTGTCAAGCAGCTTGTCTTGCTTGTGTTGCGTACCAAGTGAGGCAGCAATCTGACTCACTTGAGTCTCGATCATCTGCACATGCTTGCCAAGTCTGTCCACCTTAGTAGTCAACCCTGCCACTTCTTGCTCATTTTTTCCAACTTGGTAGTCAGAAGCTTTGATGAACTTTGATAGCACCTCATCGAGGCTATCCTTCTCTTTTTCCACAATCTCCCCATTTTAAACATCAAAACCAGGTGGAGGATGTTACGCGCCTTCCAGCTGAGTATAAGAGAATCCGGGATGAGCTGTTGGTGGGTAATGTTGGTATCCCCCCTGCCGGTACTGATTTTAAAAGCCTCCTCAATTCATGTAATTCACGCAAGCTACGGGATCAACATGTGCAATAGAAATACAAGAAGCATTAGATGCCAGTTTCTCCATATCCCCCTTGAGCTTCTCTATATCCTTCTTGAGGGTGTCATCATCTTCTTTCTTTTCCACCGCCTTCACTTGAGGTCTCCTTGGATTTGCCCACTTTTGAGAATGCAAGGCCACCTTGTTAAACTGTTTGAGGGCTTTGTCAGCGGACTTGCTCATCACAGAACCTCCGCCTGCATTGTCTACCGATTCTTGAGTTCATTCATTCATCCCTCGATAGAAGATATGAGCCTGCTCCTCGGTGTCGACTCCATGGCCGGGACAACTTCTCAACAATTCATTGAATCTTCTCCACGCCTCGAACAAGGTCTCATCAATTCTTTGGTGGAATTGCATAATCTCCATCTTCTTCTAAATGATCACTGAAGGTGGGAAGAAGGTGGCAAGGAACTCTGCTCGGAGATCATCCCAAGTACGAATGCTACTACAATCCAAGGTTATAAACCACGTCCGAGATTGATCCCGAAGTGAGAAGGGAAATAGGTGTAGAAGGATCACATCCTGGCTGACTCCATTTTTCTTGACAGTCTCACACACCCCCACAAATATCTGGAGGTATATGTATGGATTCTTCAAAGCCCGGACACCAAATTGGTTCTGTTGAACAATCTGAATCAGATCGGTTTTGAGTTCAAATTATTGGCATTGATACCAATAACGAATCCCTCATTGCCGAGTTGCGGTCTATACCTCCTCGCCATTGCATTGGGATCCTCATTATTGAAGTCCTCTCGGCGCAGTCTTTCTCATTCAAGCTCTCTTTCTCTCCTTGCAGCCTACGCTCTTTCTGCTTCTTTTTCTACCATTTGATCAGTTCTCTTATTTGATTCACCTCTTAGACCATCAGAAGACGATTCTTTGTGGTTAGTTGAGTGTCCGGATCCTCCTAGGGTGGCATGTTTGGATCATCCTCCTCATTCTGATTGGGTGGTGACTCCATTTTGATGATGGTGTTGCTTTTCTCCTTGTTCTTCCTTCTTTGGACTATGGCCTCGATTTCTGGGTCGAAGGCTTCGAGTGGTTTTCCCTGAGCCCTAGTGTTCAAGCAACCTAAGAATAGAAACAAAAAAAAAATCAACTGTGTCGATCGACTCGTGGGGTGTCAATCGACGTGGAAGACCAGGTTGTGTCGATCGAAACAGAGGGTGTCAATCGATACAGAGGTCAAATTTTAGAAACCCAACGCACACACACCACATAAAACAGTAAATAAAAAATTATAAAAAACTCAATCCAATAAGCTCAAAAAAACAAATAACAAAATATAATATAACAGTCCCCAGTAACGGCACCAATTTGATTCGCTGTTAAATTACTAGTTAAATTATAATATAGTGGTCAAATAAATTTATAAAATTCAAGGGTTGTCGAACCCACATGGACTGTATAACGAGACTATTTCATGTACTAGCTATAGTTTTTGAATTATGATTGTTTGAGCAACTTGAAATCAGTGTTTGGTTTTGGAATTGAAAGATGACAAAGCAGAAATTAAAGGGTTTTGAAAACAATAATTAAAAAGACAAATTCTAGTGCAGATAATCAAACTATCAACATGTAAATTCATCAACTCAGCAATGGGGTAAAATTATATTCAAATGCATTAAATTCCTTGTTTGAAAATTTTAACCTAGATTACGAATGTTGACTATCCCCTCTCGATCTCAAGAACACAACATTAATCAATCTCAATAATTGTCCAATTCAAACATACAATTGAATCTTCTTTTCGTGACAGGAAACAAATGCATTCAATTCCCTCTTCCTATTACCAATTTTCACCTTTCGGTCCTTCAATTAATAACTACAAATCTAGTTTTATTTCATCTCTCGATCCTTTATTAATTCTAGCCACTAAACATGACTTGAAATAAAGAAATCATATTATTAAAACTCATAAAATAACTTACAAAAGGAATATGAATCTTCAAATCCTTACAATACTCAAATGCTAAATCTTGTAAAGAATATTAAAGATTGTAAAGATTAAGGGTAGCTATTTTGTACATGGTCCGATAATTCGACACGAATCTGCACGATAATAATGGATATGGATTGATCCGATAAGAACTCAGATGCTTATTGGATCGATATGATAAGAACATGAAAAATTCAAATCGGATTCGGATCGGATTCGGAAAATCTGTTAAGAATTTAATAAAAAAATATTACTTATTTATTTATTTGTTAAAATTATATAATTAATATAATAAATATTATATTTTTCTTTTTTTATTAGGTATTGGATAATTTTTTTATTTATCATTTAGTAATCGGATTGGATATTTATCGGTTTCTTATCGGATCGGATCGGACCGGACCGGATCAAATTGGATTGGATGACGAATCGGATCAGATTCGAATTTGAGCCTAATGGATCGGATTCATACGAATTTAACATTTTCTTATCAGATCGGATACAAATTTGGTCTTCACACATCGGATCGATACAATAAGGATTCGATCCACACGATTTGCCACCCCTAGTAAAGATGTCTCTAACTTTCGAGCTATAAGGTATTTATAGTGGAGAAAAATATATCTCAACAAGGTATTGGGCTAAATACTGAAAATAACCAATCTGGGAAAATTTTCCTTTTTTAGACTTCGATGTCGATCGACATAGCCGTCACGTGTCGATCTCCTCCTTGTCTTCAATCTCGATTGTCATTCATCATACATGTCGATCATCATCATGTATGTCGATTGACATGGTGTCTTCACTTCGAGCCCTACTTTGGTCCAGCCTTTGGTCGACATCGACCCACTATGTTGATCGACATGCACCACGTCGATCGACATGGAGGGTTTTGCTCGGGTTTTCGATTTGTCTTTCACATCGGTCGACATCTCGTGGGTCGACTAAAACAATAGCTTATCATTACGGCACTTTTCACCACTTGATTACTTTTTTGCCTCAAAACTTGCAAAAACTCTCATCGCAAGCATAATATCCTCTATAATACACTCATGCAAGAAAATAACTAAAAACTAATCCTAAATGCACTAAAACAATGGGGAAAACATGGATAAGTGAGTGTAAATAGGAGCTTATAAGTCTTTTGTGTCTTTCTTTTTAAGGTCTCTACACCTAGATCCTCTCAGTTGTCATTGAATATAACTGAGGAATTGGAGTGCCATTCTTTTTAAAGGTCTCGACATCTAGACCCTCTGAGTTATCTCGTGCCATGATGGTCCTAGTTTTTTAGAGTAAGTTTAAGTTGCACAACGGAATAATTAATAAAACTTTGCACTTATAAAAACTAAGTGTCGGTCTCAGTTTGGTTATCAAAGCTTAGTATGTGTTTTAAGTCCAGATAGTCTTTAGAGTCAGTTTCAGTTTTATACTGCAACACTTGAGTATTGAGTTTTAAGAATTGTAAGCTGATAAATTGAAAGCAATAAAAAAGACAAAGGATTTATAGTGATTCGGACAAAAAGGTCTTATATCCACTCTTCAGACACAACTCTTGAAATCCACTAAGTGTTGGATCTACAGGGTGCTCCTATGATCTATCGCTTGCTGAAGAATGCCTTGTTCTTCAGTCCACAAGCTAACTCAACTGGTCATTTGTTCGTCCTTCACTTCGCAGCTCCTCAGAGTGTGGGCACACCACACAGCCTCCTTGTCACCGGAATATGATATCTATAGTCCACCCTTGAACTCTCAGCTTAGTGGTAGGATCGCCCATAACAGTAAAAGTACAGACGTACTTGACTGTTGTATCCTTTCTTGGAGAGAAAGAATACTAAGATTAACTCAAGAACAGATGTTCTGAGTCTCGTGTTCACAGGAATGACACACAGAAAGTTTTGAATGCCTCGAACGTTTGAGTTGTGAATTTGACAGAGTTTCTGCTCTTTGAAAATTGCAAGTTTGGTTATTGAATCTCTTGAATTCCTCTTATATTAATAGGCAGAGGTCTTGAGATTTGAATCTTTAGAGCCGTTAGAGACAAATTATATGTTGTCCAATTGGAAGTCTTTGTTCACTATAGCAAACGGCGGGTAGGTAGGTGTTTTTCCAGATTGTACAGTACTATTCTCGCTTTGTCTGACTGTGATTGTTAACCTCCCTGTTAGAACGACAGTATGCAAGTCTGAGTTATCTTCGATTGGTCAGTCCGAGGAATCAAGACTGAAGTCTTGAGCTTGCATACTTTAAGGAATCTCCAATCCTTAAAGTCTGTACTTGTCAGTACTATTCCTCAGATATATTCTTCTTGTCTCCTGTGCACAAGGATTGGAACTAAGGTTCCATGCTAGTATCGTCATGCTGGCAAGTCCATACTGGTTGACATCATCATTCATTATGACATCGATCCCCGAACTGGCAAGTTTGATATCCTGGACTAGTAAGCTCCAGACTAGTCAGTTCCAAACATATTAGTTCCATATTGTTGTAGTCGCAAACTCGTCAGTTTCATTAAGACCCAAACTGGTCATTTCCTTACTGAGCTCTAGTCTGTTTGAGTCTTTTGCGCATCCCAGACTGATTCTTCAATCTATCTTCGATTAAGCTGCTTACAACACGATAATAAAGATCTTACAGGACTTTACATTTTGAAAACAAGACTGCAACATAATCTAGAGACTTACTAAGATAACTTTTACACTTTGACCCACCAAAACAAAATAAGATGAGGAAATTTCTAACAAATTTTCTAACATGTCATAACTGAGAAAATGGTGTGTCTATCTTTATAAGGTCTCGACTCCTAGACCTTCTCAGTTATCACTCATCATAAATAAGAAGATGGTGTGTCTTTCTTTTTAAAGTCTCAACACCTAGACCTTCTTAGTCATAACTGTGGAAAATGACAAAGAAGAAAGTTAAACACAAGGTATACGGTTAAATATAGATCCTTCATGCTTAGTCCAAGCAAGCAACCCTTTCGGAATCCATTCTTTAAAGGTTCTGAGCTTATAAATTTTAACTTTGGCAGCTCTCGGTTTCCTTTCAGCATTATTTAATTTATTGTGATGCTTGTGAGTGATAATTTTGTCTAGAGTCAGTTCTCTTGACAAAATATCGGGAGTAGAGTCCACGTGCACACTAGACACTTGCACTTGGTTTCCTTGGATAATTTCCACAACTAAAGTACTTACTCTTTCCATCATAGCAGTTGTGTTCAATAATGAACTAGTATTTTTGCTGCTTAGGATAAGACCTTCAATGTGATTGCCTTACATTGGGTAAACTCCAACTATTTTGTTAATAGTTGGGTCACCTCTTGTTGGTCCACAATCAGACTGTTTATATATGCAGTGGAAGTATTAATACGATCATGCACTTATCTTGGTAGGATCTCGACTTAGCAAGCATTTATCAAATGTGTGTTAGCTCCAATATTCGTTAGATCAATTGCAGTTTATACTAGAACACTTGATGTGTTGAGTTTTAAATGTACGCACACGCAATATAATGAAATAAAACAATAAGGACACAATGATTTATAGTGGTTCTAACAACTGTTCTACGTCCACTCTTCAGTCCACCGACAGAAATTTCACTAAAAGATTGAATGCAAGGTCAGACCTGATCTCTAACATTGAGCAGCTCTTCCGTCTGGTCAGAGCACACCTTCAAGCACCTCGGGCTTCAATCTTCACCTTGTCGCTCCGTAGAGTAAGGACAAACCTCCCTTACCCTTGGACATCGACTGTTGGGAGTCTTATAGTATTCCCAGAACCTATCCTTATGTTGGTGATGCCCGTAAGAATCATGCTTGCACAGCAACGAGACTGCTAGATTCTTTTCCAGAATAGAAAGAATCCCAAAAGAACGTTGGAAGTTAAACTTCACACGTCTCGAGCTTCAGGTATGATAGCTTGTGAAAAATCTTTCAATCACGTACTAGCTCGGATGAGTTCGCATAATGTAGGGAGTGTTTTGATCTTTTCTTGTTATCTCTATGAGTAGAAATTCACGAACCTTTGAATCAATTTAAAATGATACCTATTTATAGGTGAAGATTCAAAAGGCTGTTAGAATCTTATCCGTTAGACTCAAAGGCATTGCTCGCCTATTTGCATTCTTCCTTTTTCTGCAATGGACAGAGATTCTTCAAGTCTCATCGTCTATGATTGGCGTAGTTTCTATCTGTGATCGTCTTTGTCAGAACAGATCTTTTTGTTTAAACTTGAAACCTCCGTTGTGTGTGATGATTTTTCTATTTTCTTATTCGTCAGGTTTCCTTGTGATATGGATCCTTTTGATTTATGACATGTATGTTTTTTCTTGATTGTTGTTGAGCGTTTGCTAGCGGTTGATATACGGCTGACATCTCAGTAGTCTTTGCTAATATCTTCGAATTATGCTGGAATTACTTCTTCAGCATTCTTGAGTGCGTTCAGCATTTCTCCGCATTTGCTAGTCTTTACTGGCTACTTCTACAATCATCAAGTCTGCTGATTCCCTGAGCATTCCTGATTCTTCTTTTCTAGTTCTATTAAAAATCAAGTATATATGGCCTATACAAGACTTTTACATTTGACTCGATGGTAGAATGCTAGAAACTAGATCGGTTTGAGTTTCAATGCACCAAAACATAATTACAAAAACATTGACAACCAAGGGGTTTAATATATCTAACAATATTCTTAACAATTTCCCCTTTTTTGGTGCGATCAAAGCCTCAATCCTGAGCTTTAATACTAACTAATCATGGAAAGGCTCGTTATTGAGATTACAAAAATTTCCTATCAACTTTATTCTCAGCATCTCAACTCTCGTAGACTCACTATGGTTCCTAAATGTTCCCCCTCAAAATATCAAGGGTATTGCTCGATTATTTCACTTTGCAATAAGTAAATGGCTTCCAAATCCTTTATCAGATAAGTACATAGCACATTCACATACTCACATCAAGCAATCACACAGAAACATTTCACACACATCATCAACTCACGCAGTTTGCTGATTACACTAAGTGTGTAATTTCAGCTAGTTCAATTAGATCAGCATTGGACAATAAGATGTTGTCTTCAACCTGGTTTAGTTTCCATTAATAATATCATGCTTAATCGTACAGGAAACACGTTCCCAAATCAAACAACAAAAAATTCATTTTTTCAACTAGGAGACTTATAAGGGTGAGAGAGATATTACTTCTTAGTCGTTGAGGAGTCTGAATCAGCAGCATTCCTGGTACCTGAGGAACCGGTGGTGGTCATTTTCACATTCTTTACAGCCTCGAGCGTCACCTTCATGAAGTTATCCACTACGGCTTCTCTTTCTTGTCTTCTGATTCTCTCCCTCTCTTCGATTCTTCTTTGTTTTTCTCTCTCTTCTTCTTCTCATTGTCTTCTTAAGTCTTCTTCATGTTTTCTTTGAGTTCAAGGCGACAAAATCTGTTTTCTTGTTCCTTTCGTCTTTTTGCCTCTTCTGCTAATCTCTTCTCTTCCCCCTCTTTGATCGCAGAAAAAAGTCCTGTGGAGAAGGTCTCAAAGTTGTCTTGCAGAGTAGCATGCATTTCGTCCTTCGCCTCGATCATCTGACTTCTGACTTCCGACTTCCATTCACACAATTGGCACAAGTTGCTCTCCAATGCTCCTTCCTATCATAGTATGAATGAATTGCTGGAGGTCCCTCTGATAAGTGCTGGAGCTTAAGGGCTCAATTGTCATGACTTGGGGTTCCTCGGATAGCACTATTTGATTCTGGGCAGTAGGCATGGAGGCAGTGGTAGCCAGTGCTTGAGATGACAGTCTCCCTAGCTTCTTCTTCTTGTACAATGATGGGAGAAGGAGGCCTAAAGCTGTCCATTTTGGATGACTTGTTTGCCAGTTGAGTAAGGATCTTATCCCTGAACTCCAACATCTTCCTCCTATCCTCTTTTCTCTTTCATGCGGCTTGTTCTTCTGCTATCTTCGCTTTCAGCTCCGCAGCTGCAGCCATCTGTCTTCTTGTGGCTGGAGATTTGAAGTGTTGAGTGAATGGTGGAGAATCCTCAGTAGCAAACTCAGATGGTGGCAATGAGCGATCTCCAGAGAGTGCTTAGTGTGCCTTAATCTTCTTCAATCTGACAGCAACCTGCTTCTCCGTATACTATCTTTTGGATGTCTGATCCATCCAATCGTCTGCCCATTCCTCTTCACTTCTCCAGTAGTTAAGACCCATCCTGGCCATCATAATCGCGCGGTCCTCGTAATGTAGTTCATGAGTGGCAAAGTTGAAAAATCTCCACCTTTAGAACTCTATTCTCATCCACTAAAGGTCGGAAGACTCGCCTAGTAATTTTGTAGGATATGAGTTCTCAACCTCGGCAGCAACTTGAGCTTCAATAAAGATACAAATATCTTTTTCCCATGAGATGAGATCATCGTTCTTCTCATCTCTCACTGTGACAAGAGGACACCACTTAGCAATCCTTTTTGGCTTTGAAGTTCCAATTAGGTAGTCCTTCTATGGGCACTCTCAGAGTTTCTCCTCGAAACATGGATTCACCATCTGCAAGTAGCACACTTCCTGTGGCAGCTCCCATAGTTCCTGCATTCTCCTCATCATCAGAACTAGGAATGTCACTGAATGATGTACCTGACACTGCGGGAGAGGTAGAAATTGGAATGCATCGTTGCCGGAGTGACTCGATGGTGTCTTCGAGCACAGTTGTAGTATCTATTTTGGATTTTCATCCTGGAGTGGTAGATAGATCTATTCTCAATGCGCGTAGATACTGCTCGTTCCTTGCTCGTACTTGGGCTTTTGCATTCACAGAGTTAGTGGCTTCTTCTTCCATTGGTGTTTCTTCAGCTGTGCTTCCATCAGCATTCATCTCCTCTGCTGCAGTAATGATTTGTTGAACACCATCGTGTATATCTACCTTGGGTTGTGTTGTACCCTCATCTTCCGTTTTCTCAAGGTTAGCATTCTCCTCATCTGCTACCTTGTCTTCTAGTTCAGCAATTGGGTTTGGTTTCCCTCCTTAACCAAATCAACTTTTGCCAAAATTGTGACAACCTGGCTTTCTCCTTGCTCAGCCAGTTGTTCCTCCGTTGTTCTTCTCTCAACATCAGAACTGTTTCCTTCTTGCACAGCAGTCTGTGACAAAACTCTTTCAGTATTTACCTCAGCACTTACGCTTCCCCTTTGAGTGGTGGCGGGCTGAATGGTCAGGGTAGCAGAACTCCTTTCCCCTTGCGCAGGAGTCTGCGGCTTCCTTGACTTCTTAACGGCTTCTTCCATTTTCCTTCTGTCAAAATCGGCATCTGACATAACATCTGGATTGTCAATCGTTTCTTCAGCAAACCTAATCTTGATTTTTCCTTTTGCGGTTTGTGCCTTCTCGACGCCCCTTCTGGTGATGCGTCTAGATTTTTCGCCAGCTTGAATCTTGGCATTGCGCTCGGCGTAGCTTGTCATGACTTGCTCGTACTGAGCATCTCTCTGCTCAAGAGTCATTTGCAACTTGAACTTTTCAAACTCCTTTTGTTTGCGTGCCCTTTGGAGTGCTTTCTGCTATCACCTCTTCTTCCATGACTCCTCCTCATCGGGGAATTCAAGCCGTCTCTTTGCATCTTTGGAGGCTGTCTCAATGGGTTCGGCATCCCTCTCTTAAATGACATTGGGAAATGGTAGAAAAGTGTCTACCTCTAGCACTGTAACATTCATGGTTGATCCTTGAAATCAGTCATGCTTGCCCTTCTACTTGGCTTGCTCCTCATCACCTGCTGGCTTTCTCCTCTTCTACAAAGGGCTTCTTTTTGAGTGCCTCTTCTTCACAATGGTTGGCTTAGGGGGTTGACCAGTTTCCAGCTGTGTGATGTTGACCAGGTTTTCACATTCTTCAAACAGGGCATCCTGTTCTGCTTTCCTCCTTTCTTCCTCAACTTCTTTGGCGGTAAGTGGAACAGCAGTTGGCATGATAGCATGTCCTTGATAGGGGCCCTCTTCATCAGATACTGGATCATCTAGTTTGACATTGCTCTTTCCCTTCGGAATCAAGGGTCCCTTGTAGTTTCTCGGCGGTTATTATTTCTTGGTTAGTGGTATGTAGTTGGAGTGTATTAGATCCTCAACATGGCAATGATTACCCTCTTGTATGATTCCTTCCCAAAAGTGATTGTTCTTGAGTCCAAACCCCACATCCTGGGTGAATGTATGATCTGTCTTCACGTTCTTCTTCTTGTACACGTGCACTAGCCACTTGGTGTAAATGAACTTTGCCCAATGGCTCGTAAAGTATCTTGTCTTTCTTGACTTGAGCTACCCTTTTCTTCTCGTAGGTGACTTTATTCGGTGTCTTACCATGACTTATGGCAACTAGATGGTAGTAGGGAATTGACTCACTAATGTCCTCCGTCTTGAAAATTCCTGTGAACGTTGGTTGGAATTGTTTAGGTTTTCCGGGTATGATGGGTCATCCGGATGATTCAACTGGGGGATTAGCATGGTTGGAAGATTCCGCCATAGATGTTTCTTCTGAGAACTTAAAAAGAGGTGTAGAGTAGAAGAAAAAAATCAGAAGTAATGGGAGTATTAGGGTGTAGAGTTTCCAAACCAAACTTCTTTTATTCGATCCTTAGTAATCGGCTTTTTTTGTGAGCGGTTGGATCTCTTCTTCTGATTTGGATGATTCGATGGTTGGGCAGTTGGTGACGGTTTGCCTTACGTCCCACGAAGGTAGAAACTTGTTCGTGGTTGACGTGTCTTTTGAGTATTCGTCGCCGCCCTGAGCTAGAGTCACCTTTTTAATTAATGTGGACTCTGCTGCTTCTCCGTCATTAGATAATCCCACATTTCGAGAGATTTGAAATGATTATCTCTCCCTTGTTTGCTGGTCAACATGTAGAAGTGCATTTGATGAGAGTAGCGTATCCAGCAACTTGGAAAGGCTTATGCTGAGAGCTTGGACTCAGCATACGATTATCTGATATACCCCTCTATTCTCGAATACTATTGATCACATAGTTTGTTGAGAGCCTGGACTCACATTCAATATCTTGATTCTACTATGATCTTAGCATTCCTTAGACCTTCTGCATCTGTTTGCTGAGAGCTTGGACTCAACAATCGATTTAATCATTTAGATTCTCTTATTCCATAGACACTGGTCATCTGCTGAGAGCTTGGACTCAGTAGCTACTTAGAATATATCAAGATGTTATCCTTAGCTGTCTACAGATATCTGCTGAGAGCTTGGACTCAGTAGTCTTTAGGGTTTCACTAAGAGTTTGGACTCAGTAGACAGAACAGACTCTTTAAGATTTTATCCTAGTTGGGGCAAAGAGTCTTTTTACTGAGAGCTTGGACTCAGTAAACATTTTTCTGGTCTAGTTTGTTGGTCCCCGATCAGAGTGTTTATATATACAGCGGAAGTGTTAATATGATCTTGCACTTATCTTGCCAGGATCTCGACTCAGAAAGCGTTTATCAAATGTGTTTTAACTCTAATATTCGTTAGATCAATTGCAGTTTATACTACAACAGTTGACGTGTTGAGTTTTAAATGTACGCACACGCAATATAACGAAATAAAGCAATAAGGACACAAGGATTTATAGTGGTTCGAACAACTATTCTACGTCCACTCTTCAGTCCTCCGACTGAAAATTCACTAAAAGATTGAATACAAGGTCAGGCCTGATCTCTAATGTTGAGCAACACCTCCGTCTGGTCAGCGCGCACCTTCAAGCACCTCGATCTTCAATCTTCACCTTGTCGCTCCGTAGAGTGAGGACAAACCGCCCTTCTCCTTGGACGTCAATAGTTGGGAGTTTTATAGTTCTTCCTAGAACTTATCCTTGTGTTGGCGATGCCCGTAAGAATCACGCTTGCAGAGCAACGTTACTGCTAGATTCTTTTCCAGAATAGAAAGAATCCCAAAATAACCTTAGAAGTTAAACTGCACAGGTCTCGAGCATCAGGTATGATAGCTTGTGAAAAATCTTTCCATCACGTACTAGCTCGGATGAGTTTGCGTAATGTAGAGAGTGTTTTTATCATCTCTTGTTATCTCTGTGAGTAGAAATTCACGAACCTTTGAATCAATTTAGGATGATACCTATTTATAGGGGAAGATTCAAACGGTTGTTTGAATCTTATCCGTTAGACTAAAAGGCATTGCTCGCCTATATGCGTTCTTCCTTTTTCTGCAGTGGATAGAGACTCTTCAAGTCTCCTCGTCTCTAATTGGCGTAGCTTCTATCTGTGGCCGACTTTGTCAGAACGGATCTTTTTTTTAAAACTTGAAACCTTCGTTGTGTCTAATGATTGTTCTATTTTCTGATTCGTCAGGTTTCCTTGTGGTCTGGATCCTTCTAATTTATGACTCGTATGCTTTTCTTGATTGCTGTTGAGCGTTTGCTGGCGGTTGGTATACGGCTGGCATCTCAGCAGTCTTCACTAAGATCTTCGAATTATGCTGGAGTTACTTCTTCAGCATTCTTCAGTGCGTCCAACATTTCTCCACCTTTGCTTGCTTCTTCAGCAATCCTCATCAATCATCAAGTCTGTTGATTCCCTCAGCATTCTTGATTCTTCTTTTCTAGTTCTATTACAACTCGAGTATATATGGCCTATACAGGAACATTTGACTCGATGCTAGGTTGCTAGAAACTAGATCGGCTTGAGCTTTGATGCACCAAAATATAATTACAAAAATATTGACAACCAAGGGGATTAATATATCTAACAATATTCCTAACACCTCTCATGTTAATTGTCCCTATAGGAACTGATTCTACAACAAGCAATGTGAATCGCCATTTATACTTTAACTCCCAGATCATTTTATGAAATATCAAAATAAATACCATGACAAACAATAAATTCTCTATGCATGCTCCTATTTAATTTAATACGATAGATTCTAGGAATAACTGAATATTAGATAATAGATCTTTGCAGAAGATGATCTTCAGTTGTTCATACAGATTTGATATTCTGATATGTTTTCTTACTCGATCCGAAAATCCTGTGAGGATATGCTACCAGATTGAAAATGCACTAGAAGAGCTTGATTTCGCCTTCTCTTCCTACTGCAGCCACTTCCTCTCTATCTCTTTAGGGTTTCAGTATTTTCAACTATTATTATTATGTGGAACTGATAGAACTGATCTATTTATACATCTAGAGTACAAGCTATTAGGGTTCGATAAAACCCTAATATGCTCAGAGCATTTAATGAGTCAGACCAGGGATGAAATGCAAATATTAAAATGGGCCTCATATTAATTAATTACATGATCAATAGAGAACATAATTAATTAATAAACATTAATTCATCCCACCAAATAAGTAATAAACATAAATTTATGCTAACCTACCCCTTTAATACGATGTTATTAGGAACGTGTTGCACTGATTTGGTTAATTCTCATATTTAAGGTTTCAGACATTCATTAATTAATTCAACAAATAACAATTAGCTACAATTAATTAATCTCTTATTATTCATGAGTCGTACCACTCAATCCTTATCGCTTATGCTTTAATCAATGATTCAGCCTGCATGAGTAAGCATAACGAACCTTGAGAGCTTCCCAAGGAATGCCATCATCCTGAAATGGATATGGTTATCTAAATCTAGCTTGAAGAAACCCCACACAAACTTCCATCACCCAAGATACAGATATACGAGTGCATGTAAGACTCTTCACTAGCAAGTCAAAGTAACAGTGAGCCCATGTGTGCTCCTCAGCCTTCAATAGACTTTAGATCCGACCAAGTTACCGATATCTTTACGCATTCATATGTCAATTAGAATGGCTCATTTCACTTATCAATCAATTTAGATGTATCGGTCACACAAAGCAGCCAAGATAAACCACTTATAGGACTTTTGTGTCGTAGCCTAAACTTATAGTCATACAAGTAATTGTCTAAGTTGTGATAACAATGAATATCTTGCTAATTGAATGATCTATACATTCTTTTATATATCTTACACATCGTATGATCTCTCTATCGACGAGATAAGTGGATGTGTTTGTTCGCATAATATGTTTGTTAATTCAGACAAGCGTTGTTTATTACAAGTCCTTAATGATTACTAGTATATCAAACATAACATTTCCTTATATACCAATCATAATGTTTTTATGTATACAATTCAAACAGTCCATTAGGCAAGTTTTGACACTTAAACTTTGGGATACTGTCCTCGTGTGTGTGTGTGGAAAGTATAATGTTTTCACTCGTATTTTCTCTTGAACTTTTACAAGATAAAATCATTTTCTCTTGCTCTAGATTTTCTTTCTCCAAGGTCTTCAACTCTCCTGAATATTTTTCAAAATTTGTCCTAAGAGTTGAATTTTCAAGAGTAAGATTCTAAAACTCTTTTAAAATAGATTGAGCTTCACTTAAATCAACAATTAATCTCTTGACCTGGGTTTTCAAAAAGATATTTACTGTATAAATGTTATTTTGAAAATTACAAATATGCTCGAATTCCTTCATAAGAATATCAAGATTACACTCTTCTAATTCAAATTGACACGACTCAGTTGAGTCAGATGCACGCTCTTAATTAAAAGGAGAATAATTTACCTGAGCATCCGTAAAGGGGATGACTTTTGGTTTCTTTTATATCCTCATTTAGGTGTCTGCAACTATCACTCTTTCTTCTCCCCTAGAACTGGCGTTCTTGGTTCTGGAAATTTCTATTTGCTTTTGTTTATGCAAAATCACTACTCTTTTTATTTTATTTGTAGCCATCGTTTTTAATGTATAAAACATGTTCTACAAAACGAGCAATATTGGAACTGGTCCACTTGTAGGCACAAAGCAGTCAGTCGTGTAGACGAACCACTCCGATACCACTTGTTGGTCCCAAAATGTCAAAGTATAAATGTGCGGTGGAAGACTTTAATAAATAATGTGGTGATCGTAGCTGTCTCTTGCTAAAGTCAATTGAGACTCTGAAAACATTGTTAGTTCACATTAATTAGTTTATTAATTTTGAGATATACTCTAGCAACTTGTGAGTTGTTGGATTTTAAAATAAACATGTAAAACGAAAGAGTAATGTGTGGAAAGTAGAAAAAGACTCAAGGATCTTTATAATATTTTTTATGCTAGGAGATCCTATGTCCTCTCTTTGATTACCAACATGATCGAAAATCACTAGAACAGATTACTAGTGATGTCACTGGTCTATAGCAGTCGCGGGAAGCTCATAAGTCCTCCACTTATTTGCACACCTAGCAAGTCCACGTGTAGCGCAAAGTGATGCCACTAGTGTATAGCAATTTCGGGAAGCTCCTACGTACTCCGGCTGTAAGCAAACCTAGGAAATCCACTTTCTTTTGCTCTCTTCATGTTTATCAGCTTTATGACGAATACGTCACTAGGCCTCTCTCTTTGGAATGGTCGGTGTGAGTTTGAGTTTGTCACGAAGCGTAGCAGTAGTTGATGTGTGAGTCAGTTTTTGAAAAATTTTCAGAAGCCAGTCATCGGATTCACCTCTAGAACATAGTGAACTTCTAGAAAATAACTCTAGCACAAAGTGCTAAGAATCTCGAGTTCGGCGATGTGGGAAACTAACTAAGAAGATAATTCGATGAAGCGCAAAACCCATAATTAATTCTTCATATTCTTAGCGTTCTATAACTGATACGCCATTGCTTATTTCTTCCTCCGACCAACCTATTTGATTGATACTTGTTGTACATGTCTTACGAGCTCTACAGTTGTTCAGACTTTTTTAGTGATATTTACTTCTTGTAAGACTAGCTCTTTTGTCAGTTGACTTTGCTATAAGTTCTCGGAAGAGCTCTTCTTCATATCAGTTGTGAAGCTTGTTAAGATTGAAAGTTTTGCAACTGATTCTTTGTAAGTTCCGCTTGGTGCGTCCGTTTGTCCGTAGAACTTGTTGAATTAGTCTATGAATGATGTCTTCCGAATAGAGTAATTTCTATTCTACTACAACTCAATTAACCTATACAGGGTTACAAATATGAAATTACTCGAACCGGGTGAATATGAGCTGACTGATTCTTAAGTTTGATCAACACACCAAAATTAGTATATTAGGAACTAATATTAATTTATAAAAAACAACCACACATAATTGGCCATAAGTGAAATCTAGATAATTGAAAAAACTCCAATTCATGATTGACTTTGAATGTCATTGATTGTTATATCATACGAAACTATCAACGAAAATTGTCTCTGTTGAAATTTGAATGGTAGAATTAGAATGAACGGTTTTCTAATTTGCAGCTATTAAAGAATGAGGTTTTTCAATTTATACGTTTTTAAATTGATGTACCCATATTTTGTATTTTTAACATAAATGAAAAAATATTAATTTTAAATATAAAATAAAATCAAAATGATGTACCACATTTTCCCATTTCAGTTTCAATTATAAGTTTTAATAATATTTATTACTTTTGAATTTTATTGTATAAAATTAGATCATAAAAATATGGGATTATATTATTGAGCGAATATGAAAATATTCTGAATGATACATATTTTTAAATTGATATACCTATGTTTTATATTTTTAACATTAAAAAAAATTAATTCAAATTTAGTAAAAATCTCAAATTGATATACACACGTTTCTAATTGAATATATTTTAATAATATTTATTATTTTATGTTATATTATATGAAAATTTGGTCACTGAAATATGATATTATATATTATTATGAAGATATGCTTAAACAATACACTTTTTTAAATTGATGTAGCCATGTTTTATGCTTTTAATGTATGATAAAAAAAATTATATAAATAAACTAAAAAAATCAAAATGATGCACCCACCTTTTATAAATTTTAACATAAATAATACTAATTTAAGTAAAATAAAAAAAATCACACTAATGTACCTTATTTTAAGTTTTCTTTTTGAATCCCACCTAAATATCATCTTTGTAGCTAGAATCACTTTTTTGTTTTTTTATCATAAAATAAAAAATATTAATTTAAGTGAAAAAAATTAACTGATGTACTACAGTTCATATTGATGTTCCACATTATAAAAGTTAAACATATGCTGGAGTTTTTTCTAACTAAAATTAATAATATTAAATAAGATTACATTATAATTTTAAGATTAAAATTAGTGGGGTATATTGACCACCTAAAAATTAGGTAGACCGTGATAAATATTTAAATTAGTTAATAAAATTAAATTCGTTATTAAAAAAACTAATTGTACATTTAAATTAAGTGTTTCCACTTTTTTCTAGACTACTTTGCTTTAGTATTATATATAGACTTGAAATTGTATAACTTAAATATTGGTTTATGTATTAAGTAGTCCCTAAAATCCATTCCCTAGGCATTAATCGTACGCTTGAGTAGGACCTAATACCTATGAGATCTATGTGAGATTTAAGTGATTTCTCATCGGTAATTAATTGATAAGGTAATTTCTTATTTTAAATACTTTAAATGTCTAAACATAAATAAATAAAATTTATATAAATTTTAATTTTTTTTAAAATATATGAAAATAAGTGCTTAGGCCAATTCGCCTAGTGGGCCGCTTTACCCACCTATACAGGGCATTCGTCTTCTTAGGTGACGTTTAGGCATCGATTAAATGTAATCCTATCTACAGACGAGCCGATTACAAGCAGCCTAAGCCAAGTTTTGCACCAAACTCTAAATCCCACCTGAATTAACTGCATGATGTTATAAGATCATAGCTATATATCTCGTGTTTTTGAAAAAAAAAAAAAGAAAATTTTGATTTTGGTGCTGTATTGTTTCAGGTAAGGGTTGAAAGCCTGTCCGTCAATGGCAACGTGATCGTGAGCTCAAGCTATCCAACAATGCTGCGTTTCAAAAGCCAGGCAATCCGCGCGATCGAAAGCTCCATCAAAATAATCCCGTACATGACAGGGATGAAATCGGAGGGGCAGAATCTGGTGATCGGCGTGGAGGAGTTCGAGGAAGGAGACGAGGCGACGATGGGGTTCAGGGTGAGCCTGGAGAAGAGAGCGGAGCTGGAAGACGGGTGCGGTGTGCCTGAGATCTACGGTGCTACGCTCGATATCGCATCCAGTCTTCCTCCGTTGAAAGGGATGGCGTGGAATTGGAGACTGACTCTATTCGTATGGATCGGTTTCGCATTGTTCATGGCCGAGATCATGCTCATCTCGCTTTGCTGCACGCCTCTTCTCTTTCCGGGAAGACGATCCAAGCTGCACCAACATTTTGAGAACTAGTGGTTTATAACTTTTTATATGTAATGATTGACCATATATATATATTTTTTTTCCTTTCTTTGAGCTCAACCATATATAGTGTTGCTTTCCATGCAGTTATTGAATTATAATTGTAGTTAATTTCATATATATTTAGAAAATACTCCTTCCGTCTCGAATGAATTGTCCCGGATTGACCGGGCACAATAACTAAAAAGTATGAGTGTAAAGTAAGTTGAGTGGAATTAATATTTTATTGTTGAGTGTGAAAAAATTGTCTTTTTAAGTAATGGGACAATTGAAGTAGGGCGAATAAAAAATGAAAGTAGGACAATTGAAGTGGGACGGAGGGAGTATTATTTTTGGGCAATAGTCCTGTCAAATCGTTTCATGATATTTAATATGTGAGATGATTTTTATAAATGATGTATTTATTTAATATTAGTGATGTTATTAAAGAATTATGTATTTAAATGTTATATCTTATCATTGATAACGGAAAACTATACATGTACATAGAAAAAGGAATTTTATCACAATGTTTAATAAATTAGTGAAATTTACACCAATTTTTTTATATTATGGAATTTTATTATAATTTTTACTTTTATTAATTAAAAATAAACTAATAGTTATTTTTATAAATTAAAAGCATCATACGTGATTAACGCGATGTTAGGAACTTTTCTTATCTATTTGTTATTTTGATGTATCAAAAGTTTGTATAGAAATCACCAAGTTAGGAGTGTCTCTAGATTAGCTTAGTTCAGTAAACTAGTAAAATCCTGTTAGGATATATCGAGTTGTAACAGAACTGACGAAGCTGATCAAGACAAACTGAGAGGAAATACAAAGCTACAGTTTGCATCGTGCGGAGTAAGGAGAGACCAGCTACAAGTTTGGAACTGATGACTCAGAGAAACTGATGGAAGACACCAGCCTGGATCACCTCTAGTTTATGACGTTAGTTCCTACTCGCACGAAGAGACAAAGAGAACAAGTCAAAGTAATCACCGAAGGTCAATCCTTAAAAATGGAGTCTCATTAAAGACTGATGAAGCACTAACCAGTTCAGATCAAATTCCTTGGACTAAAAGAGTCGTTCTGACACAAAAGTAGAATATCGACATCTTGTGTCAGAAAAGGACAAAGCAGGTGTCAAGCCTTAGGAAAAGCGTCCTGCTCCCCTCAGAAAAGAGATGCATCAGGTTGGAGAATGCTCAAATGTCTCTAAATGACAACAATTTGAATTACTCATACTTCGTCTATAAATACACGAAATATTCAGAGTAATAAATATAGAAACGAGAAAAAACATTGAAACTCTACTCAAGTAAAAACTTGATCATTTCTATCATCTAGGCTATCTCTTAGTCTTCCTTGTGTCATCTATTGAACACAAAACACGCAGCTTCTTAGTTCGAGTTAGTGTTCTTTCTCTCCTACAAAGAACACAACACTCACTGCAAATCTCCAACAGTGATTCTTACGGGTAGCTAGCCAATCAGTTCGACAATTTGGGAGGAACTATAAGCTTTCAAATCCGAAGGAGGAGGCTACGTGGTGTGCCACACTCCAAATCTACGAAGCCGAAGGGACCAGAGGCTTGGACGAGTGAGCTAGTGGACTGGTAGACACTGGCATCTTCAAGCAAGCGATAGATCACGAGACCCATCTTTAACTAAAGCTTAGTGAATTTCCAAACCAAGGTCTGGAGAGAGGACATAGGATTTTAGGCACCGAACCTCTATAAATTCCTTGTTTTTTGCTGCTTTGTTACATTTCTGCAAGGTTTTTAAAACTCAACACCTTTAAGTGTTGAAGTATATTCGAACTGAACAATAAACTCATTGCTCACAAGCAAAGTGTTTCAGAAATATAAACTGGTCAAGAACCACCAGTTTGTATATTAAGATTTTCGCTACACACTATATATACTCTAATCTCGGGACCAACAAGTGGTATCAAAGCGGGTCGGTCTATACAGACTGAACTACTTTTAGTCACTAAGGACTAGATCCATTTCTTTGCACTATTTTTTTTGTCTAGCGAGCAAGTTAAGCATTGATGATGAATATTGCAAAGATTCCACCATATTCGGCAGAGAAGTTTGCCATCTGGAAGAAGCGGTCCACCATCCAACTCAAAAGCATAAATTTAGAGATGGTTGAGGTCATCGAGCATGGACCAATAAAGATCATGAAGGTCAACACCTGGATTGGAGGTGAGGATAGCCCGGAGATGATCGAGAAGCCCCCTGGTGAATGGTCACCAGGGGACAAATGGCGCACCCAACTGGACTCCGTTGCTCATGAGTTGATACTGTCAGCTCTACCAGAGGCACTTGTCAATGATGTTATGCAGTTCGACAAACTAAAGAAGTCTGGGACTACCTTGGAGGCTTGTGTCAAGAGATAAAGCAAATTAAGCGGAACAAGCTCCAGGTCTGCGTCGACAAACATGAATCTTTCCAGATGCTTTCTAGGAAAAATGTCAAATCCATGGAAGCAAGATTTAACACGATTATGAGCAAGCTCAAGGCGCTGGAAAGAGTAGACTCAACAGCTGATCTCAACGCCAAAATTCCAAAGGAGGACTCGTTCGTAAAATCAACCAGTCTATAGGAGAATGATCTCTCCAAGATCTCTACAAAGGAGTTGTTTGCTCAATTCTTAGCTCACGAGTGGGATATCTAAATGGTGAACAAGAATAAAGTCGTTCGAGTGGCTAGTTCACCAGCCCACCATCACGAAGACACTCATACTTGGTGAAGAAGCCATTTCAAACTGACAGACCAGCCGGTTAGTCAAACCTGGTCAAAGAGACACCCTCTACATCAAAGTCCTACTAGATGGAAAGAGAGAGCTTTGTAGAAGCGCTTGAAGAGCAGATGAAGAAGCTGGCCAAGCTCCTGGAGAAAGCAAAGGCCAACAAATGCTCCTCAAACAGATGACAAGAAATTCGTGAAGGTATTGCCTCGATCTTGCTTCGAATGTGGCTCTCCAGATCACCTCAAGTTCAATTATCCATGTGTGAACAAAGAGGGGAGAGAAAGGCTCAAGAAAATCTTTGAAGGAAGAGCTTCAATGGCCGTTGCAATGGTTGTGCTATCAAGAACAGAGGTGACCGACATACCCAACCACGATGATGGATACATCACTTCTGATGAAGAGTTGGATGAAGAAGCTCTGCTAGTATTCCTACCGCTATCAAAGAGGGAAATGGCAATGATGCAGAAGCAGATATGGCCTTAACAACAACTGGTAACGAGGTAACCAAATCTCTACCAATTTGAATGCTTTCTGCATGCATTTTACAGAACTCTGAATCGTATTGCTCAATTTCAGAAGATGTTTCCCTCGATCTTTTATCTAGAGAATTTTTAAATTTTATGAACTTAAAAATGTTTTAGCTGGTGAAAACTCCTTGCTGAAAGTGCAAATTTCAATTTTGACCAATGAGATTGAAAATTCTCATTCTATAAGCGAGGAACTGGCCAGACTAAAAGAAGAACATTCCACTCTTCTAAATGATTTTAAAACTCTTAAAATGAAGTGTGATTTCTTAAAACACAAAAACCTTGAGCAGGAACCTTGTAAATGTTCCTTTGCAAAAAGCTCAAGAGAACTTGAAGAAGTGTTCTTTATTCAAAGAGACCCCAAAGATAAAACCAGTATAGGCTTCAAAGAAAATAATTTCAGCAATTCTGCATCTTCTTCAGGTATTGAAACAGGCAAAAAGAAAATTCTCTTTATAAAAGAAAATACATGTGTTTACTTAAGATTGAAGGGCAAAGAGGTAGCCAAAAATTTCTCAGTTCATACTGGAAAGGCTAAATGCTAGACTGTCAGCAACCCTAAACTAGCTAATCAGGTAGTGATCAAGAGACCGGTTCTACGGAAAAAATGGTAAAATATTATATTCCTAAATTGGCCCAAGCACAAACTGAGAAAATCCCAGTTCAGCCCAAGAAATTGGTGAAGCAGTGTGTTCCTACTGCAAGGAAGCCAATTTGAACAAATAGTTTGACAAAAAAACCAACTTCAGACTGTCGAAAGTCAAATAATCAAACTGGTTATTCTCATAACCAGAGATTCAAATCTCATTTCATAAATGAGAGGAGGAATATACCAAGTAAGGGGAACAACTACTTAAGGCATGAGCTATATAAAATTTCATTTTCAAAGGCTAGGAAGACTAACCATTGTGGTCAACAATCACATGGTATCTACACACATCCGGAACCAGTTTTCCGAGGTCCTATGAGAAAATCCACTTCCAAAAGGATTGCACACACACTCACAATTTCTCAAAAAAATATCATGCATTATATGAGCAGAAGAGAAATGAGGCAGGAAAGAGCTTTGCAAAACTACCTACTCTAAGGGTAACTCAAGTTTTGATTCTCAAAGTGTGGATCCAACGTACTAATCCTGCAAGACCCGTAGCTAATCAAGGACCTAAAGTATAATTTATATCTTGCAGGAATAGGTATCCACAAACCAGCTTCGAGAGCAGAAGAGTGTGTGGATATTAGACAGCGGATGCTCTACACATATGACATGAGAAAGAAATCTCCTTACAAATTTCATAATGGTCAAAGGACCAACGGTCATGTTTGGTGACAACTCTAAAGGTAGAGTGATTGGAAAGGGATGCGTTGAACAAAATGGAATCATCATCAAGAATGTTTCCCGTGTCACCAACCTGAAACATAACCTACTGAGTATCAGCCAGCTTAGTGAAAATGGTTATGTTGTTTCTTTTGCCAAGCCTGAATGTCAATCTCGAGATGTGACTTTAGGAGAAGTCAAGCTCAGAGGAATAAAGAAATGAGGACTTTACATGGTAGACTAGCAGAGTGGACGTATAAGCTTTTGCTTTGTGGTAACCAACTCAAGTGAGACAAACTGGTTGTGGCACAAGAGGCTGAACCATATGATTTTCTAGACTATCAATCATTTGGTTAAGCACGAGCTAGTAATAGGTATGCTGAAGGGAATGTTCTAGAAAGAAGACATATGCAGATCATGCCAACTAGGGAAGCAAACCAAAACCTCGTTCAAGAACAAACCAATCAGTACAAGAACAAAATGGATACAAGAGTTGTTGTGCATGGACCTCTTTGTACCAGTGACTCCACCCACAGTTGGAGGAAAATGATATTCACTGGTAGTCGATGATGATTACTAGAGATACACATGGGTGAAGCTTTTAAAGACTAAGGATGAAGTAAAGCTCACACTACCTGAGCTGGTGATGCTTGTCCAAAATATAGAGAAGTCACACTGAAGAGGATCAAATCTGATAATGAACTGAGTTTTGCAACGGACCTCTTATGGATTATTGTGCTGAAGTCGGGACAGGACATGAGAGGTCATACCCAAGGACTCCAAAGCAAAATGGGCTTGCAAAAAGCAGAAATCGCACTCTCAAGGAGACCGAGAGGACCATGCTGGCAGAAGACAGTTTAAGTGAGCGCTATTGAGGTGAAGTTGTTATCACAGCCTGGTATACACAAAATGGAAGCAGACTCAATAGTCGTTTGCATAAAACTCTCTATGAAGTGTATCATGGTTGTAAGCCTTCTTTAGCTCATCTCCATGCTTCTGGTTCACCATGGGAAGTCAAAGTTGAATAATTTTTCTTCCAAAGCTAATGAGGATGTTATCTTGGATATGGACACCCCTCTAACAAAGGATATAGAGTACTCAACAAGACCACTGGACTTGTGCAAATCACTGCAATGTTATTTTTTATGAAGCTACATTAGTGCGCAGGATCATGAAAGAACTGGCTGAAGAGTTTCATTAGATTGATAATGTTGATGAACAATTGAGCTCAAAAAATCCTGATCTTAAACCAATTGTTCCAACTAGATCTCTCGATGAAAACTCTTCACTACTAGATTTTTTCAGCTGGTGTTGAAACTGCTTAGAGGGTCGGCGATGCTATTGAACTTTTTGAGGCATTAGATTTTGTTTCCTAAGATAAGGACATAAATCAAGGGGTGATCCAACCTGGAATTTTCAAGCTTGAAGATGAAGAACCTTCAAAAAGAGCTCCAAAGACAAAGGAAGTGGCAGACCATGAAGACCTAATTGGCGAGTTAGGAACTGATGGTGCTGGAATTAAAGATCAAAGAACTCATGACATCATCACACCAATTCTTGAAGGATCAGAAGCTGGGGATGTGTAGTCCACGGGAGGACCAGTTCCAAATTAAGAATTAATTTCAGAGAGAGAGATTGTGCCTAAAGACTTCCATCTCACGGACGTGCCAGTCACTGCAACGTCTAGCCAAGAGCCATTAGTCCAACAAATCGAAGTTATTGAGCTTCATAGACCAAAATGGTTGAGACATCATCCATAAAATGCTATGCTAGATGATGTTGCAAATCTAGTCCGAACAAGGCAAAGAAGTGCTCTGATCACTTGATATATTTCCCGATCGGAGCCGATGAAGATTGAAGAAGCGCTACAATCATCACACTGGATCAACGCTATGTAGGAAGACCTATTAGAGTTCACCCAATATCTAGTACTTGGTTGATAGACCTACACATCATCCAGTAATAGGTACCAAGTGGGTTTTTAAGAACAAGCGGGATGACGCTGGCAATGTAGTAAGAAACAAGACGAGACTTATTGTTAAGGGATATGCACAATGCAAAGGCATTGATTACGATGACACATTCGCACCAGTAGCCAGGATGGAAGCAATCAGACTCTTATTAGCCTGTGCAGCATATCACAACTTCATTGTTTTTCAGATGGACGTCAAGAGCATCTTTGTCAACGGAGAACTGAATGAGGAAGTATACGTTGAATAACCTCCTAGCTTTGAAAAAGGTACCAAGGTCTACAAGCTGAGGAAAACCCTTTATGGGTTAAAACAAGATCCATGAGCTTCATATAAGACCTTATCTAAGTTCTTGCTGAAGAATGACTTCAAGAAAGGGAAGATCGACGAGAATCTCTTCCTTATTAAAGATTCTAAAGACATACTTCTTGTTTAGATCTATATTGATGACATCATCTTCAGATCTAGGAACTCATCTATTCGCAATAATTTCACCCAGCTAATGCAAAACAACTTCCAAATGAGCATATGGAAAAGATGACATACTCATTAAGACTTCAAGTTCATCAGTCCTCAGATGGGATATTCATACATCAAATGAAGTATACAAAGAATCTCATCCACAATTTTTGTCTAGATAAGATAAAGACGCTCTGAATTTCAATGAGCACAAGCGTGAGGATCACTCCTACAAGTTTCAGAGGCATCATAGGATTTGCTCGGTGCAAAAATAGCACACTAGTTATAGCACAACGAGCAAATAAATTTATAAAAACCACGAGGTTATCATGCTTAAGGGAAAATTGCAACGACACTATTTCATGTACTAGATGCAATTTTTCAGCTCGTTGTTTGAGAAATCCAAAATCAGGGAAGTTGGTTTTTGTTTTCAGAAAAAATAACTTTTAAAATAAAGACAGATTAATAAAGACACAGATCCTAGGAAATTCAACCAATCCAATCAACATGCATAAAAAAAATCAATCAAACCCCAAATAAATAGTTACGGTGGAAAATCTGATAGATTGGAATTAATTCCTAGTTTGGCAATTAAAACCTAGATTACTAGCTAGTGAATTTTACTTTTAGAGTCTCAATAAAACAAACTAGTCAATCTCAATAAATATTCAGATAAAATCCTATAATTGAATCTTCTTTTTGAGACAGAAAACAATTACATCAAGTTTCTCACTTCCTATTGTTAATTATCTCATCTCGCTCTCAAATTAACAACTAGCAATCTAATTAAATCTTCCTCTCTCAATCCTTCGATTAAATTAGATTTTAAAATCAAAACTAGAGAACTTGAACCAATTTAACAAGGGTGGATTTAATTGAATTACACCATGCAAATAGGATAGAGAAAACCCTAGAAAGTATTAAGGTTTCTAGCCAGACATGCAAAAAACACACATTGAAATAAACATATTAAATTTTGCATTAAAAACTTACTAAGAAAATAAAGAACAAGAAGTAAAGGTCTTGATAGGTCTTGATCGTCTTCAAACTCGAAAGCAATAAAGATAAGGTATTGGAAAACTAAAGTAAAACTGAAATTTGAAAGTAAAAATATGATGAACCCCCCCCCCCCCCCCCGGATTATAGACCTAATACATGAGTATTTATAGAGGTAGGGTTAGGTCTTGTGGTAGGGAAAAGGTATCTTGGACAAAAACCCTTCAAATCTCGAGTTTGCCTTGTAACTCTGTGTTTCCTTCCAGAATTGTCCCAGATGTCGATCGTCATCCAACATGTCGGTCAACATGTGGCTCGCTTCAGTTCTTTCCTTTCGCTCGACATTGGCTCCACTTCAAACTTCCATATCGATCGACGCCTGGGATATCAGTCGACATGGAAGTTTTCCTTCAACCCCCGTGTTGCCTGAAGCCACTTGCCTGCCTTGACTTCTATGTCGCTCGATATAACGAATGTCATCGATACATGATAAGCTCATTATCTTACTCGCTTATCTATATTATTTTCTACTATTTTATGTAGTTTTATTGAGTTTATATATATATTATGTGCATGAGTCTATATTAGGTGGTATTATGCGCGTTTTGGTATTTTTGTAGGGTTTTAGGCCTAAGTTCATGAGAAATCCATTCCGGAAGCAGTGACGTGTAAGAGTAGCAGTGACGATTTCGTCCACAAGAGGAATTCGAGCTATTGGCACATGGAAAATGGATGATGCTTTGAGTTAGCTCCCCAACGCAACTGGAATCGGGTCAATCGGAGTTCGGGAGAGAAAGTTATGGCCAAAACCGTGAGACCGCGCAGGAGGGGCGAGAAGCTGCGTCGACAGACGCCAATCAGAAGCGATCGACGAAGACCAAGGAGGCTCGTCGATCGACGTGAATCAGAAGTGGTCGACGCGAGGTTCTTTGCTGGAGCAAAAATCTGATTAAATTCGGATTTATTCATATCTTTAGCCCTAGATTTGATAGGATTAACATCCACCACTATAAATAACCTAGAAAATTCGATTTTTCGGAGAACTTTTCAATTCCTTTTGATATTTTTCATTCTACACTTTAGTTTTTAGAGTTTGGAGACTTGGGAAACACGAAACCCTTTATTTTTATTGTAAGTTCTTTATGTTTATGCAATTTAATATGTTTTATTTTGGATTTCTATCTGCGATGAGTGGCTAGAAACCCTAGCGGGTTCTAGGGTATGAATATTATTATGGATGCATGTTAGGATTAATTAATTAGGTTCATGATTCCTGTGTTTATTCTATAATTCTAGATTAATTCAAGGACCGAGAGGTGACGATTAATTTAGATGTCTAGCTATTGTTAGAAGGACCGAGAGGTGAATATTAATAGCGGGAATATGAATACATGATACGATCTACACTATCCAAACAGATGTACTAGATGTAGGAATTGAACTGATTTGCTTATCGGATTGACTAGTTTGGTGTACTTTGAGACCGAGCGGAGATAAGTCACTAATTAGTAATCTAGGTTATATTTGCCAAACAAGGAGATATAACATCATTGCAGTATTCCACCTGTTAAATTAATTGATTCCTACATGTTATCCATAATAAGAGTTCTTCCCTAGAATCTGTGCTCCTTTAATTTGCTTTTCAAAACTCCTTTAATTTTCAAGTATCGTTATCTTTATTTTCGAA
>JAPKLW010001319.1:134835-220208 GCA_026898455.1 Plectranthus barbatus
ATACAATTCCCCTGGATCGATAACCTTAGGGTTTACAAATTTATTTGCCGCTGTTATTATAATTAATCTGTTAGAAATAGCAGTGATCAATACATAAGCATTTTTTTGCGGATTTCTTCATCTTTTGGACAACTTTTCACCTTCTAATGTGTTTTCCTACAAAAACGAGCACCACAAGCATAAAACCCACCAAAATAGACTTATGCAAAATTATTGAACCCAAAATAATGCAAATGCATGAAAAAGAAAAGAAAACAATGCAATAAGTGAGACAAAATACGAGCTCGTCAATCCCCCCTAACTTAAACACTAGATTGTCCTTAATCAACATAAATAATGAATCAAAACTTGAAAATCTACATCACACCAACACTTTGCAAGAATCAGAAAATCACAAATCCGTGGAAGATTCACAAGGATAGTGTTTTTCACTCATTCACTCAAGTGTTTAGGATAAAATAAGAACACACCAGTCATGCAAATCAAATTCTACCTTAGGCTTTTGAACAACTTTTCACCTTCTAATGTGTTTTCCTACAAAAACTAGCACCACAAGCATAAAACCCACCAAAATAGACTTATGCACAATTATTGAACCTAAAATAATGCAAATGCATGAAAAAGAAAAGAAAACAATGCAATAAGTGAGACAAAATACGAGCTCATCAATCCCCCCTAACTTAAACACTTGATTGTCCTTAATCAACATAAATAATGAATCAAAACTTGAAAATCTACATCACACCAACACTTTGCAAGAATCAGAAAATCACAAATCCTTGGAAGATTCACAAGGATAGTGTTTTTCACTCATTCACTCAGGTGTTTAGGATAAAATAAGAACACACCAGTCATGCAAATCAAGTTCTACCTTAGGCTTGCAAAAATTCAAATTTCTCCACTGCAAATATGTGCACACAATATCTAGGATCAGAAAGGACTTTATTTTAGGTTGTAATGTAAGCTTTTTAGTGAAAGGTAGGGAAATATATAGCCAAGTGATTCAAATTAGCTGAGTTAGCTACACTCAACACATCCAAACCACTTTCTATCAATATCTACTAATCTCTTTAGATTTCCAACACAAACCAAGGCTCTTTTCTTTTTTCTCTCTTTTTTTTCAAATCCTTTTATGCCCTTATAATTGATTTATAATTTTTTTCCTTTTGGAAATGAGCTTATAAGGGTATAAATACATACATCTTTTCTCTTTTTCTTTTTTTTTAGAGCCCAACCTTCTTTTGTTCTTACCCTACTATTGATATCTTATTTTCCTCAAACAATCCCTATACCCAACTCTCAAAGATAAGAGTGATCCTTCTATCACTTTTTCCAAACTCATAGACAAAGAAAGAAAAACACATAGGCTCAAAAAGGCTGACTAGGGATAAATGTTCAAACAGAACAGTGTATGGAATATGGGCTCAACGAAGATACCCTAAAATCATTTCCTAAACTTGAGCACACTAGCAGTCTCAAAATAGAAACTAAGCAAGTTCTAGACATACTCAATAATGTAGACACACTTACAAACAAAATAAAACTCAATTCTCACACTTGGGACAATAATTTCTTCCATAGTAAACATCAAATCCAACTCAAGCATCATGCCAATGCAAGTTTCAAATCAGTTAATCATGCAGTTTTCTACATTCATAGGCATTCTCAACTATTATCCCAATCAACTGACACACCTATCAATCAATTCAAATCTCATATTCTTGCAAGTGTTCTATCGTAACTCGAAAATCTTCTCACAAAGTTACCAAAGTTTTCAAAATTATGCAAAAATTTTATCAAGGCATAAATTTAAATTACTAAATGCAGTAAATAAAAGAGCAGAAAATAGTTTCAACTCCTAGTCCTCCTCCACCCAAACTTATTCAACTCATAGAAGTAATAAGTTTGAAAATCAGACTAGGGTTTGAAACAGTACCTCAATGATGGTCTCAGACACCAACTTTTTATCCTTCAGAGCAGAGAATTTCGCACGATAGGGACTTAAGGCTGCTAGAACCCTGTGTCGACCGACATGACAGATGTCGGTCGACATGGAGCCTTCTTGTCGACCCTTCTCCAGGTCGAAGTGTGCCCATGTCATTCCCTCTGTGTCGATTGACACCCTGTGTGTCGATTGTTATAGAGGGCTCCAATTTTTTAAGGAAACAGACACGAGAATAAATGGAAAAACAGAAAGAAAATAATTAGAATATTGGGTTACCTTCCATACAACGCCTTGTTTATTGTCATGGCTTGACAATGCTGCTCTCACCAAGGTGGTCGGGTCCAGACTCGCCGCCCCCTTGCATCTATCATATAAACCATACGATCTCGAACGACAGTAGTGACCTCAAAAGGAGATGATGTGATTGGCAATTTTTCCATCTCGTATCCTCGCTCCCATTTGATCTCGGCAGCTTCCTCTTCATCATCAGCCTTATCAGTGGTAGAGATCTTGTTGCATGAAGCTTTTTTCAGACTTTTATCGATTACAAAGGTAATCGTCTCATCATTCCATTGGAGTGTGATCGCTCCACCTCAACATTTGATCAAAGCTCCACTTGTGTTCAAGAACTCTCTCTCAAATATCATTGGCATGCCTTGTTTCTCCTTCATTTCCAAGACCACAAAGTTGACAAGAAAAATTAGATGTCCAACTCGAATCAAGACATCCTCCACTATCCCCTTGGGCCACTATATGGAATGATCCGCCATCAGTTTGGTAATCGTGGTCGGCCTCATCTCTCCAATCTGCAGCTTCTTGTAAACCGAGATGGGCATCAAGTTAATACTAGCTGTTGTATCACATAGTACATTTCGGAACTCCTTCCCTCCAATCTCAATCGAAATAGAAAAGCATCTAGGGTCGAATCTCTTTATCAGAACCTGCTTCTGCAACGAAAGAGTACACTGCTCATGAATTGTAACAGTTTCATTTTCCAATAACGGCTTCTTCTCAATCATCAACTTCCTTAGGAACTTCATGTAGTCGGGTATTTTTTGGAGAGCCTCGATCAAGGGAATTTTTATGTTGGTTTTCTTTGAATTTTCCACAATTCAAGCAAACTTTGAATCCTCATTCTTATTTGCAAATCTTTGAGGAAATGGTATTGGACGAGTAGAATTAGCTTTGTTCATCAATTTTTTGCCCCCAAGAGCTTTCTGTGTAGGTCGAAATCCTTACATGCCAAGCATTGCCGTAGAACCTCCACGTTGATTGACGGGCGATGTGTCGGTCAACACGGCTGCATCGTTCAAAATCCTTGATGCCGAGCCTCATGTTGTGTCGCTCACTCCTCCTCGCTATCGACCCTCAATGTCAACCAACACTGCCTCTGTGTCAGTCGATACAGAGATATCCTCCTCGGGATTTTTGTCCTATTCTCCCCCAAACTCATCATCGGGCATCATTGGACCATCGTACCTTGTATTGGACCTCAGAGAAATGGAATTGACTTGCTTGGCTTTGTCCGGGTTGATTTATGTAGTGCTGGGGAGCTGACCAGGCTTGTGTTGATTGCTGAAAGTGGTGGCAATCTGACTCAACTGTGTGTCCATCATCTAAAGGTGCTTTGTCATGAGTTGCATGTGAGTCACCATCCCTATCACCTCATTCTCCACCTTGTCAAACCGGTTGCCCGAGCTTTTGATGAACTTCTCAAGGGTCTCCTCAAGCACGAACTTTTTCTTCTCCACAATCTCTCCCCCGGTACCAACATTGAATCCGAGTTGGGGGTTTTCAAATACAGAAGTGTTAGAATAAGAAAAACTTGGGTGATTTCAAGCACTGTATTTATACCTTTAGTTATTGGCCCAGTAGTTGTTTTGGTAGCCTCCGTTGACATAATTCACCTCAGCTGCAGTGGAAGTACTCGAACTGCACCCTCGGTATATGTAATCAGCCTCAACAGGAATGATGGCCATGTTTGAATCTGATACGGTTGTGGTTGCAGTTCTTCCAACCTCTAACTTTCAAAATTCTTATCAGAGCTTCTTGACCTTGGCTACCACATCAAATTCCAGAGTAGAGGCTAATCGCTGTAAAAATTACAAATAAATTATAGTATAGTGATCAGATAAATTTATAAACACCCAAAGTTAGTCGAACCCACAGGGATAGTGCAATGAAATTATTTCGTGTACTGGAAGTAGTTTATCTATTCTTTGTTTGAGTGAAATCAACTTTTAACAAATGTTTTTCATTTTTCAAAATATAAAAGACATTGAAATAAAATTCAATGATATAAACCACAAGAACTAGGGAAATCAACCAATCCAATCAACATGTAAAATCAATCAATCCAAACCCAAAAATAATCGTAAAGGTAGGAAATCTGGTATTTTAGAATTAATTCCTTGGTTAGGCAATTAAAAACTAGAATATTAACTAGTGATTATCTCCTCTCGGTTTAAGAAACACAAGTTAATCAATCTTGATAATGATACAGATTTGAAAACTCTACAACTGATTCTTCTTTTTGAGATAGAAAACAATTGTATCAATTAAATTTTCTCCTCTCGGTCTCAAATTAATAACTATAAACCTAATTCAATTTTCATCTCTCGATCCTTCAATTGAAAACAGATTTTGGATTGAAAACCATATATTTGAACCAAGTTAATTAGGGTTTGGATTTAATGAATTACAACATGCTTGAAAGGATGGTGAAATCCTAGAACTTGTTAGGGTTTCTAGCCTAACATACTGAAAACACACATAGAATTGAACATATGAAAGCTTACTTGATTCCTAATGAAAACATCAACTGAAAGATTTAATGTCTTGAATCATAAAACAACAATTAAAATAAAGAGTTTAATGCTTAAAACTAAAGGCTGAAAATAAAGATAAATATACTTAATAAAAGATAAATTTCGAGCTCTAACAAGTCTAATTTATAGGGGAGGAATTGGATCTTTAAAAGGTAATGAGCTAAAATATCAAAAATCGCCAAACTAGGAAATTCTTTATTTTCCAAACTTCTGTGTTGATCGACACATGTGTCGATCGACACACAGGCATATGTCGACTCTGTCTCTTCCTCCATTTCAACCCAACGTATTCAGCATCCATGTCGGTCGACTTCGGTGGTGTCGGTCGACAGACATACGTGTGTCGAGCCTCTCCTTCCTGCTTTGCCTCTGATCGACATCCGACCACTGTGTCGATCGACATGCACCACGTCGGTCAATACTGAGGTAATGCTTTGGGTTTTTGGCATGTCTTCCAACTTGGTCGACTTCCCGTGTGTCAATTGAAGCAGCAACACTGTGTAACTCGGCTCCTTTCACCTTTTGCTCACTTTTAGTCTCAAATACCTACAAAACTTAGCATGGCAAGCATAATATCCCCTATAAACAGCTCATGCTCGATTATTAACTAAAAGCTCAAGTAAATGCAAGAAAAAATATGAAAACAATGTGATAAGTGAGGCAAAATACGAGCTTATCAACCCCCCAAACTTAAACACTTGATTGTCCTCAATCAACAAAAGATTGAATCAAGTAGAAGAGAAGTGCAATGCCTCACAAGATTCATCACAATCAAACTCGTAAATCAACAAAACATCAACACTTTGTAAGAATCAAAAAATCTGTAAACCATGGAAGACTCACAAGGGAAGTGTTTCACTCATTCACTCAAGTGTTTAAGATAATACGAGATTACACAAGTCAAGCAAACCAAGTAAATTGCACATGGAGGCTGCCAAAAGGATCGTCAGATACCTGTACTGAGTCAATAGGAATCTGGTATCCCAAGTGTGCCGATCTCAACCTATTAGATACTAAGACTTAGACTTCGGAGGATGCCTAGTTGATTGAAAAAGCATCACTGGTACTTGTCAGTTTTTAGGACATAAATTGATAAGTTGGTTCAGCAAAAAGCAACACTCAAATGCAACTTCAACCGCTGAAGCTAAGTATGTAGTTGTCGCCAGTTGTTGTGCTCAAATATTATGGATCAAGCACCAACGGAAGGATTATGATATCATTTCTAGTTTTGTGTCAATCTATTGTGAACAATAGTGTCATGTGCATTATAAAGAATCCATTTCATCATTCCAGAACAAAGCATATCGACATCATGCATAACTTCATTCGGGATTGCGTGTAAAAGAAAGATGTTCCGGTGGAGTATATCCGAACTGAAGATCAACTCTCAGATATCTTTACAAAGCCTCTTCCCGAAGATAAATTCAGAGAGCTATTCATCAAACTTGATCTTCTAGAGTTTGACGAAATAGCATATGAAGAGGAATGAGTCTAAGCTCTAATTCTTGGTTTTCTGAAGAAGTTGAATAAAACTGAGTCCAAGCTCTCATTTTTTATATTCTAAAGGAGAATAAAATTAGAT
The DNA here is from genome assembly GCA_026898455.1 of Plectranthus barbatus. Lineage (NCBI taxonomy): Eukaryota > Viridiplantae > Streptophyta > Magnoliopsida > Lamiales > Lamiaceae > Plectranthus > Plectranthus barbatus. Next base: position 141,191 of record JAPKLW010001319.1, read on the forward strand.
ACATTCACCAGTTTAAATTAAGTTTTTCAACTTTTGCGACATTGGCAATCACGTAGAGACAAGATCAGTTTGCCAAGTCAGCAAACTTGAACAAGGCGGGAGATTCAAAGCGTCGCAACTACAGTCAACAAGCAACATTCAATGCGACATTACTGTGCCATAGAAAATGGAGGAATAAGAAGTAGACATGTCAAAAAGATTTAGACGCAAGTATTGCGGACGCAAAATGGAGATTAAATTTCATAAATATTCGGGACGTTTCAGCTTCAAGAGGACCGAACCTTTAAAGAAGAGGAAATCATTCCCTATATAATGAAATCTCGGGAAACCATCAAAAGTATCTCACATGCACTTACCAACTCCAGATCTCTTCTTATATGATAACCTCTTGAATCCCCCCCCCCCCACCCCCACCCCCACCCCCACCCCTATATTACTCCAACTCTCAAATGGCATCTTCCATCATTCAACCGGAGATCTACTAAGATGCCTATGAGCAAAGAGATTTTGTTGTTGCTCAGTTGGATGGGAAAATCATCATTCTCACGAAGACTCTATCTGAGATTATTTTCCTATTTCTCGGCTCTCCACTTTCAGCGCGAGTTTTTACCTCAAAATTGAAGGGAAGAACAATATCCTTACCATCAGGCCATGGTTTTCTGTAGTAATATATATGATGGATAGTCATGTGGACTTGAAGAGGACTTTTCCTTCATCATAAGGATTGAAGGATATCTTGGTGGTTGGACTCATGAATGGATCATCTTCGTTTGGATGGATCCTTAAGGTCTAACCATCTTCTTTCCTTCGTCCTTTTTCTTCTTGTTGGGACCTAACCAGAATAAGTAGAAGTATTGGTATTCTTCAAACGGCTCATACTACTCTTAAGCTAGGTGGCCCGGGAGAAAGAATGTGCAAGTGGTGAGACTTTCTTATCATGACTTGCTGCTTAGCTTCCTGCATCCACGACAAGATATTGACACTATAGTACAGGTGGTGAGACTTGTTTATAGTGACAACATTAGCTCAAGACAAGTGGTGAGACTTGTCAATCCAGCTAGAGCACTGACATAAACTAGTAGTGAGACTAATAAAGACGAGTATGATGCAAGCCGACAGGTGAATAGGTTCTTCTCGAATCCCATCACCAGCTTCAGAAGAGGAAGATGAAGCGAAGAAGTCATCAAGGGACAAGAAGAAGATCAGATCAATCCCAGAAGCACAAGACGGAGCTTACTGTTATTCATTGTACTTGTAATTTACTTCTTTCAAAATGTTGTAAACAAATTAATGAAAAATCATGAATCTCTGCTTATTTTTAAGACAATAGCATTTTGTGTCAAAATGATTGCCTCATTTCAAAACTGATGTTACACATTCAAGTGTACTTAGTTTTTTTCCCTTGAATTTAACCGAGAAATATCTCTCCAATTTAGGGGGAAGATTTTTAGGGCAGACTGAGTAATCATGGTGTTCAGTTCTTGAGTATTAGATGTTGATAGAATAATCATTGTAAACTCATAACTAACATTTACCAGCTTAATAGGGTGGTTTTGGACAACATCAAAAAGGGAGAAATTTTTAGGAAGTATTTCGACATATTTGTTGTTTTGATGTGTCAAAAGTTTGTTTGCAAACCACCAAGTTAGGAGTGTCTCTAGATTAGCTTAGTTCATGTAAACATGTAAAGTCCTGTTAGGATATATCGAGTTGTAACAGGACTGACGAAGTTGATCAAGACAAACTGGGTGGAAATACAAAGCCCTAGTTTGTATCGTGCGGAGTAAGGAGAGACTAGCTGCCAGTTTGGAGCTGATGACTTAGAGAAACTGATGGAAGACACTAGTCTGGATCACCTCTAGTTTATGAAGTTAGTTCCTACTTGCACGAAGATATAAAGAGAACAAATCAGAGGAATCACCGAAGATCATTCTTTAAGAGTAGAGACTCATTAAAGACTAATGAAGCACTAACGAGTTCTGATTCCTCGTACTAGCACAGCCGTTCAGACACAAAAGCAGAATGCCGACATCCTATGTTAATGAAAGACGAAGCAGGGGTCGAACCTCAGGAAAAGTGCTCTGCTCCCGTCAGAAAAGAAATGCATCAGATTGGATGATGCTCAAAAGTCTCTAAATTGCTAAAATTTGAATTACTCATACTTCGTCTATAAATACACGAAGTGTTCAGTGTAATAAATATAGAAATGATGAAAAAACACTGAAACTCTGCTCAAGTAAGAACTCGACCTTTTCTATCATTTGGGCTATCTCTCAGCCTTCTTTGCGTCATCTATTGAACATGAGACTCGCAGCTTCCCAGTTCGAGTTATTTTATTGGTTTCTCTCTCTCCTAGAAAGAACACAACAACCACTGCTGATCTCTAGCAATGATTCTTACGGGTGTCTAGCCAATCAGTTTGACTATTTGGAGGAACTATAAAGCTCTCCACTTCGGAGGAGAAGGCTGCGTGGTATGTCCACACTCCAAATCTACAAAGTTGAAGGGACTAGAGGCCTGAACGAGTGAGCTAGTGGACTGGTAGACACTGGCATCTACCAACTAGCGATAGATTGCGAGACCCATCTGTAACTGAATCTTAGTGAATTTCCAAACCAAGGTCGAAAGAGGATGTAGGATTTTAAGCTCCGAATCTCTATAAATTCCTTGTTTTTTACTGCTTTCTTACATTTTTGAAAGGTTTATAAAACTCAAGACATTTGAGTGTTCAAGTATATTCGAACTGAACAATGAACTCATTGCTCGCAAACAAAGTATTTTCAGAAACACAAACTGGTCAAGAACCACCAGTTTTTGAGTGCAACCTTAGACCTTAAAATTTTCGCTGCACACTATATATACTCTGATCTCGGGACCAACACGCGATAAAAAATACCCTAGGTAATTTTCCTTTTTAATTATTAAGAATATCAATCAAGTCAATCCATCGATTTTTCGGCCAGCCCTATTGGGTTGTAGGTTATTCGGTCCAACCTAATTGAGTTGAAATTTTTCCGGGCTTGCCCGTCGGGTCGATGAACTTACGACATTTGTTCATGTCATTAAATATTTTTTTCACTTATATAATCTTTAAAATAATAAGATATTTACAAAATATCTATATTTTCCAAAACAAATCACAATATATATTCATACATTTAATATAAAAATATAATTTATTATTTATCAATATTTATATTTTTTTAACTTCATGATTAAATAGTTTTTAATGATATAATTATTTATTGTAACCTATTTATTTATTAAATAGCCTAAAACTTAATCAATACATGTGAAATTGAATAATATAAGTTTTGGTAATATATTATGATAAAAAATAATAAAAAAATTAATCGGGTCAATTGGTCAATCCTACAATTTTTCAGCTCAGCTTTAAGGAACCCACTACAAAAAAATGGTCTATAATGGCGACAGAAGTTATCATTATAAATATGGATTTTTTTCATTATAGCCTCTTAGTGATAATATTGTGTGTCGTCACACTGTCGTGTCTACTGAATAGTGACTAAAAGATTTAGCCACGAACTACGATAGTTATCACTATTACTCTATTTATTGTGACACCAAATTTCATCACTAATTCACTATTAATTAGTTACAAACTATAATCGTCGCTAAATGATCATTTTATAGCCACACAAATGTGTTGTCACTAAATAAACATGTTCTAGCCACTAAACTAATTATCACAAAAACATTATAATTTAGTAGCTTAATTTATCGTCACTAAAATATCGTGATATAATCACACATATGTGTTGTCACTAAATAAACATGTTTCAGCTACAACACTAATTATCAAAAAAACTTAAAATTTAGTAAGCATAATTTATCCTCGCTAAATTAAACACCTAGCCCGTTGACCAAATCAACTGATCCCACCTACACCGCACAGTCCGCACCTAACTGCCGGCCTAGCCACCACCGAGCCGCGACCAATGCACTAAGCCATCAACCAACTACAATGCACTGACCACACCTAGCCCGCCACCACCAAGCCACAACCTTAAGCAATCGACCAACCGCACCTAGCCTGCCACCACGAGCCGCAGCCAACCGCACTGCACCAAGAGTAATCAGGACCACCAAGCCATTTGTCGTAGCTAAAATAGTGCTTTTAGTTACAAAAAAGTTATTGTCACTAATATTAGTGACAATAAATATTGACAACTTATGAAATTGTCACAAATTATATTTTTTGTGACAAGAAAACTTATTGTTGTTCTAGATATATGTTTAGTGACAAAAATATTATTGTCACTAACTTTAGTAACAATAAATACTCGCAACTAATAAAATTGTCACAAATTATATATTTTGTGACGAAAGAATTTATTGTTACTATACATATATTTTTAATGACAAAAATATTATTGTCACTAACTTTAGTGATAATAAATATCTGCAATCGATAAAACTGTCACAAATTATATTTTTGTGACAAAATGCATAATTGTTATTATAAATGTATTTTTAGCCACAAAAATTTAAATGTCGCTAAGATTATTGTCACTACAGATAATTTTTTTGTAGTGACCTCGAGTTATTCGTTCTTGGACTATTGGGTTAAAAATATCAACCATATTCTGCATTTTAGCTTGGGTTAATCGGGTCAATCCACGAATTTCGTGCTAAATTGACATCCATATTCTTAATAATGATACATTATTCAGTTTAAATACTATATTATTTATATATAGTAATGTCTTTATTCAATTGAAATGCGTATTTCATTATTAAAAAAATACTAATAAATAAGTGAGACAATGCCACATAAACTTTCTTTTATCTTGTATGCTCACTTTATAGGTATTTGGAGAAAAACAGAAAATTCTCACTTTAAAGATAAAATACATAATAAATTCTCGTAGTAACTAATCACGTCTCTCTATATATTTAATATCTAATCTATTATTATAGGGAGCAGATCCAGTGAGAAAATTCTTAACGTGAGAAAGTGAGAAAGATGCTTGATTGCATTCACGTCATTGCTTGATTGTATTCAGGTCGTTGCTTGATTGCAATATTGCTTGATTGTGCTTTAGTTGTTGCTTGATTCAATATCAACCATTAATTTTTTTTAGATCTGATGGACATGATTCATTCTTTTTTCTCACATGAGGATTTTTTTTACATGATCCCTCCTCTATTATTTTATATGTAGGCAGACATAAGTCTTAATGGTGAAAGAATGCAATCATCCTCAATCTGGATTTAATATTGTAACTTAATGTTTTAAAAAAAAAAAGGAAAGAAAGAAAAGAAAAAAATATCAAAATTCTAAGAGTAAATATAAATATATATTTATGTATATGTATGTGGTGAAAACAAAAATGTACAAAGGAGGCCAAGTGTGGTAGCTATATTGTGTACAAGCTGCTTATTGAGTGATGTGATCCCAGAAAAGTTTATCTGAGACCAAAACAATCATACCTCTCTGATGATTTAATCACCTCTCCTCTTCTTCTCTAACTTGAAACAAAAATAGTAATACAACACCACGAGAAGAGAATCCTCGTATTTCTCTTTCGTACAAACACCCATTAGGCGGCATATGAATAATTTACACTCTTGCAGCCAGTGAGCATGCATGGATATGGATCAAGCGTCTTCTGCGAAAACTCTGAGTATGAAATCGCGGAAGCGCCTGGAATACTGTTTGGGGTCCACTGCTGAGATTGAGGTGGGATCATATTGGAACGACTTGTATGCATGCTCCAGCTTCTTGCTGATATCATAGTCTTGCAAAATGTCGATGATGCCGAACACAAGGATCACGTCATAGTACTCCCCCGTCGGCTCCCCGATCAGCTGAGCTTCCCCGCTGTTCCTCACCGTCAGCTCAGCTCTTGCAGTCATGTTTATGCCTAATCTGGTTGATGCAGGATCCGGTGTCCACGCCCGTACCTCTCCATTCCCTACCACGTTTCATATATATAGATAGATATAGATATAGATACCGATATATACAATGGCAGGTCTAACTCAAAAATTTTTTGGTGTTAGTAATGTATTGAACCGATATTTGTATACATACTCCCTTCATTTTCAAGTTGTGAGTAAAAAAAAAAAGAGTGAAAAACATGAGTAAAAGGGTATTTATGAGGGGTTGAAAATATTGATAAACATGGTTCTTTTCAATTTTACTCAATTTTGTATTTTTTTTTGTTATGAAAAATACGATGGAACCCATTTATAATAAATTTCTGGATCCGCCGCTGAATATATATATAATGTGGCTTACTAGTAATAATGGAATATAGGTGAGAGAGAAAGAGAGCACCTTGAGCGGTGTTGAGTGGCTCCCCGGAACTAGACACATCTCTGAAGTAAATCCCAACCAGAAGACTGTAGTCCATGATTCTCTCCTGTTCAAGAAACTCACAGTCCCGCTCCACCTGAGCGGAGAAGTCTCGAAACCATGACTTGTGCAGACGGAATATGAAGTTGAGATCAAGATCCTTGAGGGTGGTGGTTGATTCGATCTCGGATTCGGGCTTGTCGGTCAACCGGCCATGGGAAGAGCCCTTGAGGTCAAAACGTCTGTGGATGGCATATTCGGTACAAAATAAGTTTCCCATAATCACAAACCGCACCTGCAAATCAGAGACTTCAACACTGATGATTGGAAGCTTGATGACATGAAGTGTTAATTTGGTACCTTCTTCTGCGCAGGGCCTGTCAGCTTCACACAGTGGAGGCCGTAGAATTTCGTCACAAGGGTGTTCTCGTAATTCCGGACGTGCTTGTAATAAGCCGACAGCATTCTGATAAGCACCTGCTAAACAACCATCACCTCGTCGTTACATGTTATATCTTACGTGGTATTTTAAGATGATGAGGCATGAGGGTCCTCATCTTAAAAGTTGGTTTATTTTACCATTTATCTAAAAAAATTTAATGGTTGATTAAAATTTTTTCAAGATTTCATGCTTAACTATTTAAATAGCTGAAATTCATTTCTATTCAACACAAACTTTAATTTGAAAATTTGGACTCACTTTGGCTTCGGACTTCTTCATGGTTTTGATCATGTATCTGTCGTCGTTGGTCAAGTAGAAGAAGCTTCCACTTTTTCCGGGGGAGGAGAGCTCCCGGAGGGCATCGTTTCCACATATGGAAATCATGTAATCTCCAGCATCCACATTGAATAATTTTCGGAGAGCCCTGGATCATTAGCATTAGACCAAACAAGGTTTTCAAGAAAAAGAAATGATTGTGAATGGATGGGAATCCCACCTGAAAACCAGGGGGCAGTAGTCCTTCCATCTGAAATCACAAGATGGGTGAGGTGGAGTATGTTTGGATCCCCCAGGTGGAAATTTAGTCCATACTTTCTCCCTTGGATCGAATGCTGATGATTTTAGATCCAGGGTTGTCACTGGGCCATGTTTTCCCACTGCGTGCCTGAATATATTTCAACCTATCAGATTGCGCCCTTTTCTCCACCTCCTAAATTTAACTTTTCTGTTTTCGGGCCTCAATTCAACAACTTATTTAATATTTTATATAATTCTTTATGTCATTAAACATTTCTTTTCTAATTTTCTAAGCAAATCTGGAAAATATTTATTCTCTTTAAAAAAATAAAAATCATCACAATCTTAAGGACTATGTTTTTACTTTATAATTAGATAACCTTTTAAGGACTAAATATTTATTGCCCTCATTTACACTAATTATAGTTATATAACTTAAAACTAAATTAAGAAATAATTTTGAATATAAAAAATATAATCATGATACAAAATTAATCGGGTTAAATAGCTCGTTGGCTTTCCGACTTAGCCCAACATTCCTTGGATTAATTGGGTTAATTTTTTTATGGCAAAATATTTCAACTCTAATCCATATAAATCTAGTCAATTCGAAGATTTCAAGTTAAATTAACAACCCTAAAATTGTTACACAGATTAAATATAGATCTCAGACAGAAACCTCAAATATGTAAAGACAGGCTATGACATATGGACAAGCAAGTCTTCTTTCAAGTTCATCATGAGCTTGGTTGTAGTATTTTGCATATTGAGGAAATCATGATGACAAGAAATGCTCATCTGACATGCATAACACCTTGTATAATATACTCAAAAGCAAAATTCATCTTAGCATACCTCTAGGACTAGATCTATTTCAAGATTACTCATGTGACTATCATTTTTCTTGAAAATCAATGAAACATGTACCCCAAAAACACATGGTTACCTTATTCCCAGCTGCAGATTGAGCATGAGTTCATAATTCTTGTGACCTTTTGATATAGTGTTGCCCTGCTTTTTTGTTGGCTTTATAATGATATGTGTTCTTGACCCTCCCTTGGGCATGCTCACTTCTTCTGTCCCCATCCCCTGGGACACTTGGTGCAAGTCCCTACTCGACTCGAAATACCCACTACTCCCATCGAAACTATAGTCCGAGCCATCCACGGACCCTGCCCTCAGATTACTACTTGCTGCTGAGCTCCTCATCAACTCCTCCCCATCACACGGCCAACTCATAGTCTTCTGCGAAGGGAGTTCGGAGATCTCATCGCCGGCATGGATGCTGCAATCACTCAAGCTCTCCGAGTACACCTCCTGAGGGTCCCACTCGAAGCTACCCGAATTTGAACTCGATGGATAGTAAGTCCCGCTCTGTTCACTCTGATCCTTGCTCCACACCCCGGCGTAGCAGCTCCCGTCCACCCACCGGAACGTCCCGTTGCCTCTCGGTAACCCGGCCTCCCAACTGCCGTCGTATCGGTTACCGTTAGCCCAAACCATCGTACCGTTACCGTTCATTTTCCCTCTCCTCCAATGCCCTACATACTGATTCCCATTTATCCAGCTATACTTCCCCTTTCCATCCGGCAGCCCACGGCGCCAGTGGCCTTCGTATTTATCCCCATTTGAGTACTCACACACGCCCTTCCCATGCCTTAAACTTGAGGTCCAAGTCCCAGTATACCTCTCATTGGAAGGCCCTACATAGACTCCATCGCCCTCCATGTAGCCATTCTTGAACTGGCCCTCGTAGGTTGCCCCCGAAGGCCATGTGAACTTCCCCTTCCCCATCATCCACCCTCTGTACCAGTCGCCGACGTAGCTGCTGCCGTCGGCCCACGAGCACTTGCCGTGGCCGTGCGGCCAGTTGTCGGCCCACTGGCCGGAGTAGACGTCGTGGCTGGGGAATTCTTTGTCGACTTCATCTTGCTCTTGATGCATGTCGTCTTCATCATCCACATGGGCGACTGACATTGCTGAAAATATGTTGCTGGCTTTCCTCTTCGCGGCGCCTCGAGATTTCTTTAGTTTTGCTTCCCAAACTTTGACAATGCCATTCAATCCGTTGTTCATTCTCCTTCTAAAATTCACTCTTTTTTTTCTCTCTTTCTTAATCTCCCCCCAAAATCAAAATCATTGTTTTGAATCAGCCCAGATCGTATTTCCGCTGTTTCAAGAATGTCAGCTCCAATAGATTATCAACACCCATTTTCCACAGACCCAACAAATCAATCACCCAATGAGATTCAAATTTAATAACTTCAAGAAATTAAATTAAATTAAATTAAATTCCAAACCCAATGTATCTCTGGCTAGCTTCTGCCGCAGTTGCTCATAAACAAAGGAAACGGGATCATAAATGGAGAAACCCAAAATTTCTAATAAAAACAAAAAACAATAATTTATAGACGACGAAAAAAATGATTGGCCTGGACTCCCAGATAATTTTCTTTTCCTGAAAATTAGTGTCGAAGATTTTTTTTTTTTTCAAATTTTTTTTTTTGTTGAAAAACAGAAGCTGTTTGATTGACGAGAAAAGCAAAGAACAAATCATATACAGACAGCCCTATTTTTCTTTTCTCGGAGAGATTCACTCCTTTTTTTCTAATTGCAAAAATTCATGTTTCATCGTCTCGTTTTACTAAATAAGGCCCCGATCTTTGCAAATATTTTTGACACCAAAGATTGAGCAAACACATTTGTTCTTGATTTCCGGATTTGGCTCCTAAATCTGCTTGCGCACCTTACAAATGGAAGGATGGTAATGACGCTGGACGGTACGGACATTCTTGTTTTTATCGAATTTTCCTCTCCAAAATTTAATTTAGTTATTTTTATTATTACATTAATACGTATTCTGTAAAACAGTAAGAGTTATTAATTGTGTGTATATCACAAGAGATTTACATGAAATTTATTGTGTGAGAATTAGGGGTGAGCAAAATCGAGTTGAAAACCGAAAACTAAATTGAACCATTGGGTTTCGAGTGGTTTGAGTTGGTTTGAAAGCATATACAATTTAGGTTTGAATTGAATTTTCGAAAATTTTTGGGTTATCGGCTCGGTTCGGTTTGGGTGCGGTTTTAACCAAATTGAACCGAAATTTATATACATATATAAATTATTAAATATTTTATATTTATTTATATTATTATATATTTTATATAAAATATAAGATTTATTTTCTAAAGATTACAAAATATAAACGTAACAAATCAAAACCTAATATGTTTCCCTAAGTGCAATCGCACGTTTACGGCTTCACGCTGCTCCTCTCCTCGGTGATGTGGATTTTGATGGAATCATGTTTCATAATTTTATTTTCTAAACTTAAGATTATGCATTAGATTTGTGGATTGTAGATTTTTATTTTTATTACGTTTGTGGATTGTGATTTTTTTTATTGTATTAAATTGTGTTGATTTAACAATTTTATGGAAATAGTCCTAACCAAAACTGATGATTCGGTTTGGTTTGGTTTGGTTACGGTTCGGTTTTAATAGTATTTTTTTTCGGGCGATTTTGATTGAATTTTTGAAGATTTGCGGGTTCGCGGTTTTATGGATTCAGTGCGATTTTCAACCCAAACCGTCCGTTGCTCACCCCTAATGAGAATTTCAGTTACATAGACCAAGACTCATGAGATGTTATGTATATATTTTAATAATAATAAAAAATAAAACTATATTAAAAGGAACCGTTGAAATGTCTCATTATAAGGAAACGTTGAAATATCTTATATTACAAGTATATTATCATATTATATAAGGAAGGATAATTAAAGTATTAGAATGATAATGTTTGTAAATGTAATTAATTTGGCAACAACTTGCAAAATGGTCAATAATTAAAAAATATATAAAAAGTACTTTGAATACATGAAATAAGATTCACTTTTTTATTATATATGAAATGAGCCTTGTGGATCTAATTTTGTGAGACACACGACAAAATTATGGCGAAAAATTGCAGGCAAATAACAAAGTATAAGGATGACGCATTCGTTCATTGTTTTATAGATGACATATTTCAACAAGATTATTAATATTTTTCAATACATTTCCTTAATATGATTAAATTCAATTATAATACATTCCTGTACCTTAAAGACAATTCATTCAATCTTAATTATATGAGTTTCGTCAATTTTCATTAAAGAAGATTCATTTAATCTTAAATACTCCATATGAGTTTCATCAATATCCATTAAAGATGATGGTTTGTTTATTATAGATGATGTATTTATTAATTATAGACGGTATTATATTTATATTTTAAAAATCTATTATTTCGTAAATTTTATATCAACATATTATTTAAACTAAATATATTATTTACTGTATAAAATTCATCAATCATTTACAAATAAAAATTCATTACATTACTTGCTGAAAAAAATCTATGTATTTGGAATTATGTTTAATTTTGATGATTGTCAAAAATTATTAATAAACTATCATATGTATAGAGCTGATTAGTTAGAACTAATATGTACTCATTCTCTAAGTTCTTAGAGTTGTAATAGTTATAGTTTTGAAGAAAACTAAATATTAGAAGACTGGAAGTACCAGCTAAAGATTGATCAATTCGAAGTTTATCCATAATTAGTCAAATGAAATTGACAATTAAGAGAAAAAAGAGAGAGCCATAGCTGATGGTTAGAAGAGTTAATTAATCAACTATGAGAAAAGTATCGGTTGACAGTTTAGGAAAAGTTCGACAGCTGAGGAAAAGAGAACGGACAATCAAAGATACACTCCGCTGACCTAATCGTCAACTAGTATTTTGTTATTTAAGATGTCCCGTCATATGACAAAAACAACAGAATTGAACAAATTCGAACCAAATTTAACGTGCAAAAAATATGAGTTATTTTAATTCAAAGTCACATTGACACTATTTCAAGTGAAGCTTATAAATACTTCCCTAAATACCCCATTTAAAGACAGAGAACAAAGAGACTGAGAACATGTTATTGATCGCAAATTTTACTACAATAATCTCCCTGCAATCTCTGTCTCTCTCTAAAGCTCTGTTTAAAATTTCGTGCGAGACCATCGTGCTTTTTTAAGCACAAAGACCACTGGAGGCCAATTAATAGAGGCTCCGAGACAGTATAGATTCATAAGATCAACCCACCATACCAGCATTCGATAAGGTAGTTATGTTGAATAAAGACGATAAGAGTAACAAAGAAAGCACTTTGCCTGAACTAAGAGGTCACAGATTCAAACTTCACTGGGAGACATCAGGGTATGTGAGTTTTATACATGTAATCCTATTAAAAAAAGAAAAAGAAAGGAAGAAAGAAAGAAAGAAAGCAAGTAAAAAAGCATTGCATATTTTTCCGAGTGCGGGATGCAAATGGTTTAAGTACCTTTTACAAGTTCAATAAATTATGAATTCGGGTTTCAATGAGGATATTTGGGTGGTGTAAAATTTAAATTAATTCATCCAGTTTCATTTTTTTTAAAAAATAACATTGCAGATTTCTTATGTTTTTTTATATATAGATTGAAATAATTTAAAATTCACATACCTAAATATCACAAAAATACCTTAGACTCCTTATCTCTTTTTTCAAGTAATGTGCTTTCATAAGGGACTACATTCATGCTAAAGTATGCGTGTGATGAGAATTTTTAATAGAGGTTAAAGTAGGTCATTTTTGTATGAAATAAGGTGGGACTATGTAGATATAAATAATAACACAGTCAATTATTGCAATTTAAAGTGTAGATTTTCTAAATGAAATGAAAATGACGGTGTAGATCAAAATAAAATAGTAGCAAATTGTTGTGATTCAATATTAAGATTTTATTAATGAGATAAAAATCGAATGGTAGATTTTAAAATAACCATAGTCAATGATTTTAATTCAATCTTCAAGTTTTTTTGAGTGAGATGAAAAAATGGATGATTCAAATTAAAAAAAAAATAACTACAGCAAATTAGCGTGATTCAATCAATAGCCTTGCAATTACATAATTTATGTTTATTGTTTCTGTATTAAATTTATCAATCATTTTGTACGAGTTTCTATTTATAGTTTTATATGATAATTGTTGGTCCCAAAATCAGAGTATAAATATATGCATTGGAAAGTTTGTTTATGCAGCGTAAACAAAGATAATATAATTACACTAGTTCAGATAAACAGACATAACTCAGTTTAGTGTATAAAAAGACTTAACCTTAGGTCTGCCGTTGTTAGGTATCACTATAACCATGGGCGATCTCACCCTGGTTTTTCTTATGCTAACCCCACTGCTGCATAACACCCTCCCCCTGGCTTTGATGTAGGCACAGGAGGCGAAATCGTGGAGAAAAAGCAGTCTGTGCTGGAAGAGACACTGGAGAAATTTATAAAGAGCTCAAACAACAGATTCAACAAGGTGGAGAATGAAGTGAAAGGGATGGCCAACCACATGCAACTGATGACAAAGCATCTGCAGATGATGGACATCCAATTGAGTCAGATTGCGGCCACCTTGGGAAATCAGCACAAGCCGAGCCAACTTCCGAGCACAACGGAGACAAATCCAACAAAGGCGAAGTCAGTGAATGCCATCTCGCTGCGATCCGGAAGGAAGTATGAAGGCCTGAGCAAACCAGAAGGAGAATTGGAAGAAGCAGAGTAGGAAATTTTCGCAGGAGACCTCTCTGTTTCGATCGAGATGGAGTCCATCCTGGTCGAGGCAGAGAGGAGCAGGCCGGCCGAGATGGAGCACATCCCGGCCGAGGCAGAGAGGAGCAGGCCGGCTGAGTCAGAACCTATCCCGATCGAGACAGAAGAACGCAGCCCGGCTGAGACAAGCAGAACACGGCCGGGGCAGATGGAAAGCAGGACGGCCGAGATCCAGCCATCCCGGTCGAAATAGAAGCCCAAACTGGGTGAGAAAGAGAAAGAGAAGGAGGATAAAAGAGTTGATCCAGTTGCTCCCATGCCTTTCCCACAGAGATTCGCAAAGAAAATGGAAGATTCTAAATTCACTCGTTTTGTTGAAAATCTTGAAAAAGTGAACATTAACATACCTCTTGTTGAAGCTCTCAAGGAAATACCGGGATACATGAAGTTCCTAAAGAGGCTAATGAGCGAGAAGAAGCAGTTCGTGGAGAACGAGACAGTGAGGATTCATGAGGAATGCAGCCTACTCCTATAGAAGCAGATCCCGATCAAGAGGTCTGACCCAGGATGCTTCTCGATACCTATCGAGATTGGAGGAAAGGAATTTCAAAATGTGCTTTGTGACACTGGGGTGAGCATCAACCTGATGCCCAGGTCCATTTACAAGAAGCTGGAAATTGGTGAGATGAGAGCTACTACGATTACACTTCAGATGGCGGACCGATCTGTGTCCAAGCCTAAAGGTATCGTAGAAGATGTTCTTATTCGTGTTGGTCACCTCATTTTACCTGCAGGTTTCATTGTCCTTGAGATAACGAAAGATGCCAACACTCCGATGATCCTGGGAAGAGAGTTCCTCGACATAGCTGGTGTCCTAATCGACTGCAAGAAGGGAGAGACAACCCTGAGAGGGAATGAAGAATCTATCCCCTTCTGCATGGATTAGAACAATAGGAAAGGGGAGTGCAACTAGATCACTGCTGCTGAAGAAGAAGAAGAAGAAGAAGAAGAAGAAAGTGATGAGACACCGGAGGAAGAGGAAGAAGCAATCTGGTGGGAACGAGGAAACGGAGCGGTGAAATCGGCAATTAAGCTGCCTCCTTCCGAGTACACCACGGTCATTCAGAACAGGAAACTCTTCATGATTGACTCAAGGGGTCGACGAATCTGGACTCGACCGCCTTGGTGAGCTGATACTGAGTCGAGCCACGACAGTAAATAAGACACTGAATGGGAGGTAACCTATTGTGTTTTTCCTTTTTCTTTATTTTATTTCATTTTGCATTACTCTGTTATTTCACTTTTATTGTCTTTTGAAAAAAAAAATTTGAAGTCTATTTCGACCGAGGCAGAGGCTGCCACGGTCGAGACAGAAAGCTGAGATGTGGGATACTTCTACCGAGAAGGAGGTCGACAAGAAGGCTCCATCCCGGCCGAGACAGAACTTGACACGACCGAGATGGAGTGCCAACAGACAAAAATCCAAGGATAAAAAGTTGGTGTCTGAGGCCGACAAGTGAGGTACAGTTTCAATCTCTGGATCTGATCTCCAAACTTATTGTCTCTTCTTTTTGAATAAGTTTGGGGGGGATGAAGATTTAAGGGTTTTGAAACTTATTATCTATCTTTTACTTGCTTTGTTTTACATTTCTGCATGGTAAAATTCTTGAATAAAATGCGAGATTGTGGGAACTTGAGCATGATAACCCTAACAAGAATGCGAGATTAGAATTGATTGACTTTAGTTTGGGTTGATTGTGATAGTAGTCGAGTATGTCCATGAATGTTAATACCGCATGATTACTTGTTTTGATACTTGCATTGGCATGATAGATGATGATGATTTGATTTTTACCGTGGAAGAAAAAATTGTCCTAAGTGTGAGTTTTTGAGCCTGAATTTCGATTGTGAGTGTGTCTGCAATTTTTGAGTTTCTCTAAAACTTGCTCTGTTTCTTTTTCAAGACTGCTAGTGTGCACAGGTTTAGGAAGTGATTTTAGGCCATCTTTGTTTAGCCTATTTTCCCATACACTGTCCTAATTAAATATTATCCCTAGTCAGCCCTTTTGAGCCTATGATATTTTCTTTCTTTGTCTATGAGTTGGAAATAAATAGGGAAATCAACTCTTGTCTATGAGAGTGGGTTGGGATTTGATTGAGAAAGGATAAGATATTATTATAAGGGTAAAAGCAAAAGATAAGGTTGGGCTCTAGAAAAAAAAAGAAAAAAAAAGAGAAAATAAATAGTTGTTGTGTTTAATCCTTATAAGCTCAAATGTATAATCAAAATTGTTTAGAGCATAAAAGGATATGTGTGAAAAAGAAAAAAAAAGATAAAAAATAAAGAAAGGAGCCAAGGGTTGTGTTGTATATTATAGGAGATGGGTGGATATCAATAGATGGTGGTTTTGATTTGTTGAGAGTGATCAACTCAATTGATTTTAGTCACTTGGCCATATATTTCCCTACCTTTCACTAAAAAGCCTACATTACAAACTTGAATAAAGTCCTTTCTGATCTTAGACTTGTGTGCACATATTTGCAGTGGAGATTTATAATATTTGCAAGCCTATGGTAGAACTTGATTTGCATGACTTGTGTGTGATCTCATAATTATCCTAAACACTCGAGTGAATGAGCGAAACACTTCCAATATGAGTCTTCCATAGTTTTACAGATTTTCTGATTCTTTCAAAAATTCTGATGTTTAGTAGATTTACGAGTTTGAATGTGATGAATCTTGTGAGGCATTGCACTAGTCTTCTGCTTGAACTTTTGATTCTTTCTTTTGTTGATTGAGGACAATCAAGTGTTTAAGTTTGGGGGATTTGATAAGCTCGTTTTTTTACTCTATTATCGCATCGTTTCTCTTTTCTTTTATGCATTTTAGTTTGTTTTCTTGAATAAATTAAGCATGAGTATATATTAGAGGGTATTAGGCTTGTCATGGTAAGAATTTGCAGGTTTTAGGCCAAATCCAATGGAAACCTGTACCGAAAGCAGCAGATGTTCAAAGAAATAGTCACGAATTCTTCCACAGATGGAATCTGAGCTAATGGAGCATGTCATTTGAAAGAACATTGAGTTATCTTTCCAACGCAACTGGAATCGGGTCAATCAAAGTTTGATAGTGAAAGTTATGGTCAAAACCGTGAGACTGCGCAGAAGGGTCGAAAGTGGCGAAAATAGTCTCTATTTCGACCGAGTTGAAGGCCATCTCGACCGGGGCAGATCCATCTCGACCGTGTCAAGGGTCATCTCGGCCGGGGCGAATTATTTTGGCGAAATTCTGGGAGTTTTACACATATTTTGGGCGAGAATTGCTTAGGATTCAAGTTACACATCAATTTGGAAACAATGAAGACCCCAAAAAGGAAGTTTCAACCAAGAAAATCATTCCTTTTGAAGCCATCAATTCAAGAAGGAAATTCCTACCATCCAAGGCCTCAACCCTACTACTATATAAACTCTTGAATAGCTCAGAATTAGCCCCCCTTCAGTTGTCAGTTTTTAGTTGTTCTTTTGGTTGTTAATTTTGTAGTTCCTTTCAGTTGTTAATTTTTACTTTAATTTTCTGTTTTCACTTTAAGTTTTTGAGAATTCCTCTTTTGTTTTTGTTGAACCTTTATTATTTTTAATGCAATCTTTAATTTTCCTTGCAATGTTTATTTTCAATATGTTAGGCTAGAACCCTAAACAGGTTCTAGGGCTTCTCCATCTGTGATGCATGTTTAGATTCAATAATTCAAACCCTTTAAACTGGTGTAAATCCTATGTTTTATTTTAAATCTATTCTCATCAAAGGATCGAGAGATGAAGATTGAGGTAGGTTTCAGTTATTAATCGAAGGACCGAGATATGAAGGTTAGTAATAGGAAGTTAGGATTTAATACTTTAGATTATCTGTCCGACCAAGAAGATTTCAATTGTAGGATGAATCTGGATTTTTATGAAATTAATTAACTTTGTGTGTTTGAGACCGAGAGGAGATAACCACTAGTTAGTAATTTAGGATTTAATTGCCCGACCAAGGAATTAATTCCACATTAATAGATTTTCCACCAAATTATCTTTTCTGGGTTTGAATATTTGTTTCTTGCATGTTGATCAGATTGGTCGATTTCCCTAGAATCTGTGCTTTTTAATATCTGATTTATCCCTTTAAATTCTTTGTTTTGAAAAACTCCAAAATCCTAAAGTTTGATTTGCCCAAACAAAAGTTCTGAAAACCATATTCAGTACATGATTCTCCCTCGTTGCACTATCTCTGTGGGATTGACCAACCCTTGGATTGTCTATAAATTTATTTGCCCTTTGCTATAATCTGTATACAGGTTTTGCATCGATCATACCCTAACTCAGTTTTGGTCAAGACTATACTTGGTGAAAAACAAGTTTCACTGCGTGCAGTTCTTCAATTCTCGAGCATCACCTATGCTCGGTCTCCAGCCCAAGTTCTATTACAACTCGATTGATGCTATACAAGGATTACAGTTTTAGAACTCTAGAAACTGAAAAACTGACTAAGATGGCTTTTAAAATCTTTGACCCACCGAAACACAAAAAGTAAGGAAGAATTTCTCTAACAAAAATCCTAACAATTTCCCCCTTTTTGGTGTGGTCAAAGCCATCTTTAACCTAACCAATGAGGTGTGGATAATTTTTTAGTTTTTACAAATTTGACAATTTGTCATATAAACTCAGAAAAGTTCCCACCTGAAAGTCAGCTTTCTACTTAAGATCTTCTCCTTATAGATTTGGAGAGATATTGCTCGATTGATTTTCAAGTCAGTTTAGAAATTTTAATCTTAAGTAGGAGAGAGTTAGAAGCCTGCTGATTACATTGGAGTGTGTAAGTTCAACGTATGACGAGTGAAGAACTTTGTTGGAGAAAAAAGAGATTGTCATCAACAACTTAGTTTATTCTTTAATATTTTTCATTACAATTACAGGGATAAACTAACTAAAAAGAAACTTATTATAAAACTATTACAAGTCTATACTAGGCTGTTTCCGGTCTTCCTGTTCTTCAAACTGGCTGCTGCTGTAATCCGTGCAATGAGAGAAGCTGGTTTGATATGCTGACCAGCTTTCTAAGGATCCCCTCACGTCGGCTTACTACAACTGTGCTTTTCGGAGGTCTGTTGGCATTGCCGATGGCAAAGGTATTCCAGTAGTAGTGGCAAGACATGTGGGGACCTCCTTCTCTGGTTTTGCAGCTGAGATGAGCAAGGAGAACATCCCCTATGATTGTCTTGTCCCTCAGGGGTTCTCTTCTCATTTGACTGCATGAACTGGTTTCACAGTTTGTGGGCATCATGCAACAAAGAGCTATCTTTTAAAGAAGCGAGAGCAGTCCATGTAGACTCCAAGTATAGAACGAAGAGATTTTCTCTGCCTCTACTTCTGTTGTCGGAGCTGCTCTGCTCA
Source organism: Plectranthus barbatus (assembly GCA_026898455.1). Classification (NCBI taxonomy): domain Eukaryota; kingdom Viridiplantae; phylum Streptophyta; class Magnoliopsida; order Lamiales; family Lamiaceae; genus Plectranthus; species Plectranthus barbatus. The sequence goes on from JAPKLW010001319.1 coordinate 160,532, forward strand.
AGGTTCTGATGACTTCTGCACCTTCCATACTTCTTTTCCCCCTCTTTGACCGCACCTAAAAAAGGTAGTGAGGTTATGTCTGGTGGCTTGGGCTTTTTTGCCATTTTGCCAGATCGAAAGAAAATTTTGGATGAAGATGAAGTATATACTTGGAAGGAAGGGCTCGACAATAGACAAAGGAGAAATTGTTTCAAAATGGAAACAAATGAACCCTATTTATAGCAGAGAAAAGGTTAATTAAAATAAGTAAAAGTACCGTAAGACCTTTCAGTTTCTTGATTTTTGGCGAAGATTGGGATACGTTACCTTGCGATGCACGTTTTGAGATTTAACTGGTGCGACGTGGGAAGGGACATTATCCACGTGTCAAATCCTGATTCATCGATGTAGGATACACATTAATAGCATTGTAACCGATGTGATCGCTTTTGGAATTTGAAATCTTGTCTATCGAACTTTCGAACTGACTAAGAGTCTGTTTCTAAACTAAGAGTTGGAACTCAGTTTAAATCTGCATCCGTCCTTCAGAAATATTCTAAGTGTCATAACCAAAACTTGGTTTTCTTCAGCAAGTCTGTGGAAACTTAGTTGAAGTAAGTTTCGACTTCCTTTGGATGCCTCTAGAAACAATTTCTTCTCCTCTTGGCTATGTGCAGAGCTTTATACTGTGTTGCATAGACACCACTTGAAGGAGTATTCTTCAAAGATTGAATAAGTATGAACTCTTCATGCTGAGTGACATACCAAGTTTATAAAATTGAGAGTTTGAACTCAGTTTTATCCTGCATTTACTCCTCTTCAATAAAGATCTCGTCGACCTCTAATAGACCAAGTTTAATGCAAAGCTCCTTGAGTCTGGTCTCAGGGAGTGGTTTGGTGAAGATGTCAGCTAGTTGATCTTCAGTTCGGATGTACTCTACGGACATGTCCTTCTTTTTACATGATCTTTGATGAAGTGATGTCTTATGTAGATGTTCTTGGTTTTGGAATGGTGAACTAGGTTCTTTGTGATGCACATTGCGCTGCTATTATCACAGAAGATAGTTACACACCTAGTTTCAACTTCATAGTCGAGCAATTGTTGCTTGATCCGAAGCACTTGAGCATAACAACTTGCGGCAGCAATATACTCAGCTTCGGTTGTAGACGTGGCGACTGAGTGCTGCTTCTTGCTGAACCAACTTACAAGTTTGTGACCTAGGAACTGACATGCTCCACTTGTACTCTCCTGTCAATTCTGCATCCTCCAAAATCTGAATCTGAATAAGCATTTAGAGTAAGCTCTTCAGTTTTTGGATACCAAATACCTAGTGACTCTGTCCCTTTGAGGTATTTGACTATTCTTCTGGCAGCCTCTATGTGCGACTTCTTAGGATTGGCTTGAAACCTCGCACATACGCCAAGTGAGTAGGAAATATCTGGTCTACTTGCAAACAAGTAAAGGAGTGACCCAATAATGCCTTTGCACATAGTTGGGTTGACTGCTTCGCTTTCTTCATCAAGATTAATTTAAGCACTAAGGCTCATCGGAATCCTCATGGGCTTGGTCTTCTCTGGAAAAAATTTGTTGACCAAGTCCTTGGTGTACTTCTTTTGGTTGATGAAGATTCCTCCTTCGAACTGAATGACTTGAAGACCCAAAAAGTAAGTAAGTTTACCCATTATGATCATCTGGAAGTTTCTTTGCATAAGTTGGGCAAATGTTTCGCACATCTTCAAGTTTCTGCATCCGAATATAATATCATCGACATAGATCTGCACTAGAAGGATGTCTGGTCTATCCTTAATCCTGAACAGCGTTGTGTCAATTTTCCCTTTTTGGAATCCATTCTTGAGGAGAAACTTAGACAACGTCTCATACCAAGCTTTGGGTGCTTGCTTTAACCCATAGAGAGCCTTCCTCAATTTGCAAACTTGATTTCCTTCTTCAAAGCCAGGGGTTGTTCCACATATATTTCTTCTTTGAGCTTCCCATTTAGAAAGACACTCTACACATCCATCTGGAAAACTGTGAAGTTGTTGTGAGCGGCATAAGCAAGGAATAGTCAAATTGCTTCAAGTGTAGCGACTGGAGCAAAAGTCTCATCGAAGTCGATCCCTTCACATTGAGCATACCCCTTTGCTACTAGCTTGCTTTATTCTTACTATATTCCCCATCTTGTCTCTCTTGTTCTTGAGGACCCATTTGGTGCCGCTAACTGACTGATGATTTGGTTGATCCACTAAGTACCGAACTTCATTTCTATTAAACTCAACAAGCTCCTCTTGCATGGTGTTGATCCAGTCAGTTGACTTTAGAGCATCTCTGATCTTTGTAGGTTCTGAACCATTTTAGCTAGCATGGCTTCCTTGAGATGGTTTCTCAACCATTTTAGCTTCTAGAGTTGGGTAACTTCAACAGGTTGAAAGAATGCCCTAGGATACTTAGTACCATATCCTCCCGATACTGGAACGTGAACTAAGGTTGATTCTACCAAGTTTATACCGTCTAGGACAGGAACTCGATCTTCATCACCTTGACTGGAGTCTACTTCTCCAGTGTTGACGTCCACAAACTGCGTTCCTTGGTCTTTGATAAGCTCATATTTATACTCACTTATCTATATTTTTCTCCATTGTTTCAAGTGCATTTTATTATATTTTTACTTATTTTTGTGCATGAGACTATTTTAGAGGGTATTATTCTTGTCATGGTAAGATTTTGCAGGTTTTAGGCCGAATTTATTGGAAACCCATACCGAAAACAGTTGATGTTCAAAGGAACAGTCACTAATTCCTCCACACGTGGAACCTGACCAAATAGATCATATCATTTGAAAGATCTTTGAGTTAGCTTTCCAATGCAACTGGAATCGGGTCAATCGGAGTTCGGGAACACAAGTTATGGCCAAAACCGTGAGATTGCGCAGAAGGAGTCGAAGGCAGAGATCTCGGGCGACACAGAAGCCTCTGTTTCGATTAACAGGACCCCCGTTGACTGAAATAGAGGATTTTGCAGCTGTGTCGACCGAAATGCAGCCCATCGATCGACACGCGCGCCGGAAAGGCATATTTTTGCCCAATTAGGAGATTTTTCCTTCCCAAGCCATTACCTTTTGAAGATTTAATTTCGCCCTCTATAAATATGAACTCTTAGGCACGGAATTGAAGCTTTTACATCTATCTTTTCATCATTTTTGCACTTAGAATAATTGAGCTTTGGAGTTTTTACAAGACATTCAAGGTTCCTCTTTATTTGTAAGTTAATTTATTACATGTTTGCTTTAATTCTAGTCATGTTTTGTGGCTAGAACCCTAACAGGTTCTAGGGTTATGATTTTTTTTTCTGATGCATGTTAATTGATATCAACTCTCTAAGCATGGATTAATTCTCGGATTTGATTTTATAATCTTGATTGAAAGAAGGACCGAGAGGTGAATTGAGATTTAGGTTTATAGTTGATAATTGATGGATCGAGAGATAAAAATTATTAATAGGAAGAGAGAATTAATTGTGTTTGTTATCTATCTCAAAAGGAAGAAACCTACATAGGAATAATTAGATAATTATGAGATTGATTAATTTGGTGTTCTTGAGACAGAGAGGAGATAGTCACTAATTAATAATGTAGGATTTAAATTGCCGGACCAAGGAATTTAATCCATCAAAATCTATGTTTTCCCTATGGCTGAGTTGATTGATATTGCATGTTGATGATTAGATTATCTGCCCTAGGATCTGTGTTTTCCTTTATTGTTTTCAAAACCCTTTAATTTCTCGAATTTTCATCTTTAATTTCTAAAACAAAACCCCTTTTCTGAAATCCTCAAACATCTATTTTCTAAGAATCGTGGCTAGTACTTTGGATTTTTTGTTGCATAGTCCCTGTGGGATCGACCACCTTAGGGTGTAAAAATTATTTGCTACTGTATTTTGCAGTTATCAAATTGCCGCCGTTGCCGGGGATTTGTCAGATTAATCTAGATATTAGTTTGTTTTTAGATTTGATGTATTGAGGTTGTAAATTAAGTTTTATTGTTATTTACTGTTTTATTTTCGTTTATGAAGTTTTTCTATTTTTGATTTCGTTTTTGGTGTGTTGATTTTGATTTTTGGTGTTGATTTTTCGTGTTTGTTGCTTTGCTATTTTTTCTGATTTTTGGCCTCTGTTTCGACAGACAGGATTCCTGTCGATCGAAACAGAAGCAGGAACCTGTCGATCGACACAGTTGCTAATTTTTTGTTTTTCTTTGTTTTTGTTGCAGGTTTATGAACACAAGGGCCCGGGGCAAGCGACTCGAGAGTTTTGACGCAGAGGTCAAGGCTGTAAATAGAAAAAGAAAGGGAAAAGCCAAACAAGTCACCGACATCATCATGGCTCAACCAAATGATTGGAACGGAGGGGATGAGACCGACCAGTCATTGATTACTCCGGAAAATGCTATACTGTTGGTCCATGAAGTCAATCACATGAAGGATGTCATGAGCCAACTCCTAGAGGAAAGGGAAGCAGAAAGGCGCGAGGCCGAAAGAAGAGAAAGAGAGAGAGCTCAGAGGGGAGATTCAGACGATGAGGACCCCAATGCAATGGCCAAGAAGTACAGACTGCAACCCGAAAAATGAGGGATTCGTTATTAGCATCACCGCCAATAACTTTGAACTCAAGACTGGCCTAATTCAGATGGGTCAGCAGAACCAGTTAGGAGGCCGAGCAGTGGAGGATCCGTACACCCACCTCAGGATGTTCGTGGAGGTGTATGAAACTATCAAGCAAAACAGAGTGACCCAGGATGTGATCCGTCTTTGCCTTTTCCCCTTCTCAGTCAGGGATCAGGCACGAACTTGGTTCACCGCTTTAGACTGCACCAACATTCGGACATGGGTTGATCTTCGAACAGAGTTCCTCAGCCCATTCTTCCCGCCATCAGAGATTATTCAGAAAAAGATGGAGATCTTGCAGTTCCACCAGAGGATGGATGAGACTCTCTTTGAGGCATGGACCAGGTTCAATGAGCTGCTGAGGAGTTGCCCGGGCCATGGAGTGGTCACTGAGGAGCAGGCTCATATCTTCTACAGAGGATTGACTGAGGAAAGCCAAAAGTCAGTGGATTATGCAGCTGGTGGATCATTGATGAGCAAGTCACCGAAAAAGGCCCTGAAGTTGTTCAAAAAGATGGCCCTACATGATCAACAATGGGGGAATCCAAGGAGGCCACAGATCCGAGCTGTTGAGGCAAAGGAGGATGACAAGCTGAAGAAGGAAGTCGAGAGACTAACCGGGGAGGTACAAAAACTAACTTCTAATGCTGCTTGTGTTTCTGTTGCACAGGTTGACCCCATCGCCGATGTGAACTTCATGCATCGAGGAGGTTATCAGAAGCAATACTGGCAAGGAGGATATCAGCTTTACCACCCGAGACCCCACCCTGGATTTTCATACTCTCAACCGAATGCCGTCAAGCAACCACCTCTAGACTTCGAGGTGCAAGATGGTGAAGTGGTGGAAAAGAAGAAGGAAACCCTTGAAGAGGTGTTCAAGATTTTTATCAAAGCTTCAGACCACAAAATGGGGAAAATAGAGAAAGAAGTGGAAGGAGTCAATACCAAGGTGGATCTGCTCGGCAAGCACGTCAAGATCATTGAGACTCAAGTGAGCCAAATTGCCACCACTATCGGGATGCAACATACTCCAGGAAAGCTGCCCAGCACCACCGAGATAAATCCCAAGAACTAAAAAGATTGCAAGGCTGTGAAGCTGAGGTCTGGAAAGAGCTACAAAGGTCCGAGCATGCCCCAAAACAAGTTTGGGGGGGGGGAAGGAAGCAGACTCAGTAGAGCTGGCCTCTGTTTCGATCGACAGGACCCCTGTCGATCGACACAGAGGCCCATAAGAGGCAGTCAACATAGACTCAGAGGAGGAGATCGACAGCACTGCAGAGGGTGTGTCGACCGACACACCCCCTGTCGATCGACAGGCAGTCCAGAAACTAGGCCAATCAACACAACCACATCTGCAGCATCATTCGTCCACTTCCAAAGCTGTCAAGACACCCCCAATGCCGTTTCCTCAGAGATTCACCAAGCAGAAAGAGGATTCCAAGTTTTCGCGCTTTGTCGAGAACTTGAAGAAGGTAAGTATTAATTTACCACTCATTGAAGCTCTCTCTGAAATTCCAGGTTACATGCGCTATCTCCGGAAGCTGATGAGCGAAAAGAAACATTTCGTGGAGAATGCAACTGTCAAGCTTCATGAGCAATGCAACATGGTACTGCAAAAGAAGGTTCCAATCTAGAGGAGCGACCTAGGATGCTTCACCATTCCGGTGGAGATTGGGGGGATCTTATTCGAGAAGGTGCTGTGCGACACTGGTGCCAGCATCTATCTGATGCCCTAATCCATCTTTCAGCGCCTCAAGATTGGAGAACTGAGGCCGACTACTATTACTTTGCAGATGGCGGACCGATCTATGTCCTGTCCAAAAGGTATCATATAAGATATTCTCATTCATGTGGGTCATCTAATTTTTCTAGCAGATTTTGTAGTCTTGGACATGAAGGAGGATGGAAGCACACCACTGATCCTGGGAAGAGAGTTCCTTGGCACAAGTGCTGCCCTGATCGATTTCCGTGGAAGAGAGATCACACTCCGAGCCAATGAAGAGAGGATCGTCTTCAAGCTTGACAGAAGCCGACAGGAATCTGAGTGCTTCAAGATTACTTCCAGAGATGAGGCTGAAGAAGAGGAGGAAGATCAAGAAGCAAGTGAGGAATTCAAAAAAGATCAAGCCGCTCAAAGATGGGAGCGAGGGAACGAGTCGGCAAAATTTTCAATTACACCATCTCATCCCGAGCTCACTGCTGTCATCCATGACCGGTGGTTTATATGGTGGATTCCAATGGAAGGCGAGTGCGATCTAGCCTGCCCTGGTTCTGAACATAGGTATCGTCGAGCTGCGACGTTAACTAAAGCACTTGTTGGGAGGTAAAAATTCTTTTTAATTCCCGTTATTTCTTTTCAATCTTCTTTTTTATTTTCGTTGGTGTGTTTCACTTTATTTCTGAATTTCTGTTTTACATTAATTTTGTGCTATTTTTGAAAAAAAAGATCAGGAGGAATTACCTCTGTTTCGATCGACAAGATTCCTTTCGATCGACACAGAGGCACGATGCATGGAGAACTCTTTCGACCGACAGCAAAAGGGGTCGATAGAAGGCTCTGTGTCGATCGACATGCTCCCTATCGATCGACACAGAGTGCCAGCAGCAATCATCTTAGTCGCACAATGCTGAATTCCTCGGGTGGATAAAAAGGTCGATGTCTGAGATCGACAGTCAGGTACCATTCTTCTTCTTGTCTGATTTTCAAACTTTTTCTTACTCTCCGAGTTCGAAATAAGTTTGGGGGGATGTGGACAAGATGTTGAACCATTATCCCTTCTCTTTATTCGCTTTCCTATTTTATTTGCTTTTACTTGCTTTATTTGGTTTGTTTAAATTTTTGCCAATAAAAGAAAAAAATATAGATATTATGTGAGGAAAATCTTGAAGTAATTGAACCCTCTAGCATTATATACAATGTTTGGAATCGATCTGTGATTAGTTGAATTGATTTCAATTGTGGTTGATTTGCCCATGAATGTAGAATACCGCATGATAGGGCCTAATTGAAACTTAACTTTGCATGATGTTTGAGTGGATTGAAGTTGACTAAGGAAGAAATCTTTGAACCCAAGTGAGATTTGAGCCTTTATTTGTTCATGAGAGATTCGCATGTATGTTTTCGTTTCTCTAGAACTTGCTTTTGTTCTGTTTCAAGACTGCATAGTGTGCACAAGGATAGAAAATGATCTTAGGCCATCTTTGTTAGCCAAATTATCCTATACACTGTCCCTTGTAAAATGTTATCCCTAGTAAGCCCCTTTGAGCCTTTTTCCATTTTTTGATTTTGTCTATAAAAATTCATATGGAATTGGTGAGATGTATCTTGTCTATGAGATTTGGGAAGAAAAAGGATGAGAGATTGTGAGTGATTAGAAATTATTAGAATTGGTGTACAAGGAAAGAAAGCTCTAGAAAAAAATGAGTAATGTCCTTATAAGCTCAAATAATTAAACAAAATTTTCAAAGAGCATAAAAGGGCCACAAAAAAAAAATAGAGGAGCTGTTGTGGTTTGAATTGTAAAAATTTTAGGAGATGGGGTGGAAGATGATAGATGGTGATTTTGATTTGTTGAGAGTGATCAACTCAATATTTTCTTTTTAGTCACTTGGCCATATTTCCCTACATTGTCACAAAAAGCCTACATTACAACCCTTTCAAAGTCCTTTTTGATTCTTGAATTGTGTGCACAAATAAGCAGTGGAGATTTCAGAAGTCTTGCAAGCCTATGGTGGAAATTTCTTCATACATGTTGTGAGTGCTTTCATTCGAAACCTAAACACTTGTGTGTTGAGCGATACACTCTCCTGTTAGTCTTCCGAAGTTGATGAATATCTTATCTCTTTCAATTGCTTGTGTGATGTGGATTGATGAACCTTGATTGTTATTAATCTTGTGAGGCACAAACTTTCAACTGCTTGAGATTTCTCTTCTTCTTTTCTTCGATTGAGGACAATCTAATATTCAAGTTTGGGGGTTTGATAAGCTCATATTTATACTCACTTATCTATATTTTTCTCCATTGTTTCAAGTGAATTTTATTATATTTTTACTTATTTATGTGCATGAGATTATTTTAGAGGGTGTTATGCTTGTCATTGTAAGATTTTGCAGGTTTTAGGCCTAATTCATTGGAAACCCGTACCGAAAGCAGTTGATGTTCAAAGGAACAGTCACGAATTCTTCCATACGTTGATTCTGACCTAATGGAGCATTGAGATAGAAAGTTCTTTGAGTTAGCTTTCCAATGCAACTGGAATCGGGTCAATCAGAGTTCGGGAGCACAAGTTATGGCTAAAACCGTGAGACTGCGTAGAAGGAGTCGAAGGCAGAGATCACGTGCGACACAGAAGCCTCTGTTTCGATTGACAGGACCCCCGCCGACAGAAATAGAGGATTTTGCAGCTGTGTCGATAGAAATGCAGCCCATCGATCGACACGCGCGCCGGAAAGGCATATTTTTGCCTAATTTGGAGATTTTTCCTTCCCAAGCCATTACCTTTTGAAGATTTAATTTCCCCCTCAATAAATATGAACTCTTAGGCACGAAATTGAAGCTTTTATATCTATCTTTTCAGCATTATTGCACTTAGAATAATTGAGCTTTGGGGTTTTTACAAGATATTCAAGGTTCCTCTTTATTTGTAAGTTAATATATAACATGTTTGCTTTAATTCTAGTCATGTTTTGTGGCTAGAACCCTAACAAGTTCTAGGGTTATGATTTCTTTTCTGATACATGTTAATTGATATCAACTCTCTAAGCATGGATTAATTCTGTGATTTAATTTTATAATCTAGATTGAAAGAAGGACCGAGAGGTGAATTGAGATCTAGGTTTATAGTTGATAATTGATGGATCGAGATATGAAAATTATTAATAGGAAGAAAAATTAATTGTGTTTGTTTTCTGTCTCAAAAGGAAGAAACCTACATAGGAATAATTAGATAATTATGAGATTGATTAATTTGGTGTTCTTGAGACCGAGAGGAGATAGTCACTAATTAATAATCTAGGATTTAAATTGTCGGACTAAGGAATTTAATCCATCAAAATCTATGTTTTCCCCATTGCTGAGTTGATTGATATTGCATGTTGATGATTAGATTATCTGACCTAGGATCTGTGTTTCCCTTTATTGTTTTCAAAACCTTTTAATTTCTCGCATTGTCATCTTTAATTTTTAAAACAAAACCTCTTTTCTGAAATCCTCAAACTTCTATGTTCTAAGAATCGTGGCTAGTACTTTTGATTTTTTGTTGCACAGTCCCTATGGGATCGACCACCTTAGGGTGTAAAAATTACTCCCTCCGTCCCATATGAATTGTCCACTTTGCTTTTGGCACAATAACCAATGCGAGTAGAGATAGAGGAAATTAGTATTTTATTAGTGAGTGGGTATTATTTTTCCATTTTAAGTAAGTGGACAATTAAATGGGACGGACAAAAATGGAAAGGTGGACAATTGAAGTGGGACGGATGGAGTATTTGCTACTGTATTTTGCAGTTATCAGTCTTCTTGACGCACTGCCGGTTAAGCTTCTTCAGGATGAGCATCTCTATCGTCTGGTAAGTCAGTTTGAGTAGGCAACTCCATTTCAGTTTAGCCTTCAAACTGAGCTTTGTCTTGATCTCCTGAAGTTCCCCCTTGATTGATGCCTGCGTTTATCGTTAGTGAACTAATGGCCTCAGCAAGATTGATTGCATCACCGGCCTTGTCCTCTGGAGTATTTGGATGATCATTCACATATATGGCTTGAGAAACTTTATGTGTATTTTTTTTTTTATCAAAACTGAGTTTCTCACCCCCATTCTTGATCTCATCATCACCAAGTTCCAGGTCCTTTAAAGTCATGCGCACTAAAATAGACTCATAAAAAAGAACAGAGCATGTTACTTCCAGAAGTCCGGTGGTCTTGTTGAGTACTCTGTATACCTTGTATGAAAGGTGTCCATACCCTAGAAACACACCTTCATCCACTTTGGGACTGAAAGTATTCAACTTAGACTTTCCATTGTTATGGATGTAACATGGAGAACCAAAAGCACGAAGATGAGCTATAGAAGGCTTACGACCATTGAAGACTTTGTACGGGGTTTTATGATGGCGACTGTTGATAGCGCTTTTATTCCGAGTATAGCACGCCATAATCAAGGCTTCTCCTCAGTAGCCTCCTCTTAAGTCAGCTTCAGCAAGCATAGTCCTCACTGCCTCATTGAGTGTTCTATTTCACCGTTCGGCAAGACCATTCTGCTGGGGTGTTCTTGGAGCTTACTTCACATGAGCAATGCCAATATCAACACAAAAATCTATCAGAGGATCGTTTCAAAACTCAGTTCCATTGTTAGATCTGATTCCCTTCACGGTGACTCCCTTTTTGTTTTGCACTTGAAGAATGAGCTCTGGAAGTTGAATCTTCACTTCAACCTTGCTCTTCAACAACCTTACCCATGTGTATCTCGAGTAGTCATCTACCACAATAAGAGTGAACCATTTTCCTCCAATGGCAGGCGGCTTGACTGGTCTGAATAGATCTATATGAAGTAGTTCGAGGAACATGTCAGTGCTTGCTGTGACGGTTTGATTCTTGAATGAAGCTCTGGTTTGCTTTCCCATCTTGCACGCTATGTAGACACGTTTCTTCTTATAACTGACTTGTGGTTGGCCTTCCACAAGCTTATGTTTAGCTAAGTGTCTAATTGAATGGAAATCCAGGTGGCTATGTCTCTTATGCCATAGTCAGTTGACTCCTTCTTGGGATGAGCTTGTTGCGACAAGGCACGTGTCAGGCTTCTCGCTCTCCTAATCCAAATATTAGAGACTACCCTTCTTTACACCTTTAAGCACAGTCTCCTTGGAGTCTTTATCGTTGATCAAAACAATCTTCTTCAGCAAAGGTCACCTTATACCCAGATTGGATAAGCTGACTAACACTTAGTAGGTTTTAGTTGAGGTTGATGACTAAGGATATGTTGTTGATGGTGATTCCATTACACTCTAAGCATCCTTTGCCAATTACTCTTCCTTTTGAGTCACCTCCAAAACTAACTAGTGATCCTGTTGACATCTTCAGTTTTGAAAGGAGATTTCTTTCTCCGGTCATGTGGGTTGAACATCCACTGTCCAAAATCCATGCTCACTTCTTCTTTTTGAGCTGACCTTGGTGACCCTGTACCTGCAAACCAGATAAGGTTATACTAAAGGTACTAGGGGCGGCAATCTCCAATCCGACATGAACCTAACACGAAAAAATGGGTTGGGTCAACCTATTTAATTTTTGGGTTAGTTTCCGATCGACCCCGCCCATTTAACTTTTGTTTCGGGTTCGGGTCAATCTCGGGTTGACCCACGAACCCATTTGACCCATCAATATAAATAATAATAATAATTATTATTATTTATGAAATATAATTATATAAAAATTTAATAAATAAATAATAGCCCCAAAACCTAATTTTTAAAATAATTAACACAATTTTTTAATTTTGAAAATAATTAAACAGGTCATTTCGGATCAGTTTCGGGTCGACACGAAAATAAACGTGTCGGGTTCAGGTTGAGATTTCTGACTCGGGAAAATATATGGGTCGGGTTCGGGTTGACGTGCCGCTTATTATTATCGGGTCACAACAAGACACGCCGACCTAAACCCGATCTATTTGTCACCCCTAATAGGTACCCATGTTTCTGCAGGTCTTGCTGGGTTAGTCTTATAGATCCATCCTTTGGGAATCCATACTTGCTTCACCTTAAACCTAGGTGTCACAACTTCCTCTCCCTTTTTTTTTCCTTTTTAGATAATTAATTTTATTTCTATGTATGTTTGAAGGAATGGAGTGGGTGTGTGAAACCTTGATAGAAACTTAGTTTCTGGAAACCAAATTTCTAAGAACTGACTTACCAGAAACTGACTTTCTTGAAACTATGTTTCCGTTGGGTTCTCAGAAACCTAATCCAGGGTGTACAGTCTTCCTAGTCCTAAAAATAGAAAAATGATTTGACTCAGACCTCGTATTGGTGTCCTTCCTATACGGATTAGTTCTCTTCTCATACGAATTATGAGTAGGGAACCTCGAATTTCTAGAATCCAGAAATGAAACTAACTTTCTATAAAGTTCAGTTTTAGCTGCTGAAGTGGGTTTCCTTGCATTAGGAACATTCTACTTCACCCACTTCTTAGGTATAACGGGCTTCATCTAAGGATTATTAGACTTATAGGTCAAATCCTTTTAAGCTTGGGTACTGGAGTCAGTTTTGAAACTGATTTTCCCCTTGTATCCTGATTGGCCACTAAGGAGTCTTTGTCCATACTGACTACTCCTCTACCTAACAGCGTGACTTCTAAACTAGAATCCATCTTTAAATGATGTGTTATGTATATTGTTAGAAATATTATAACCCCTTGATCATAATTATATGTATCTTGGTTTTGGTGCATCAAAGCTTAGAAAATTTAGTATTGAGCAATGTAGAATCGAGTCAAAATTGTAAAAGTCATGTATGTAGGAACTGAGTCTACAATAGGCAACATGAATCACCATTTATTTTTAACCCCGGATTCGATTTATGGATATCAAAATAAACACTATGACAAACAGTAAATGCCCTATGCATGCTCATATTTAATTTAATTCGTAGATTCAAAGGAATACCTCAACTCCTACGGATTGAATAACGGCAGTAGATCGTTGATGGTGTTTCTACAGATCTGATCTTTTGATCTATTCCCTTGCTCGATCCAAAAATCTGGTGAGGATGCACTACCAGATCTACACAGTCGCCCACTCTCTCTCACACTCTCTAGGGTTTCTTATTTGAAACTTCAAAACTTTATGTGGGAAGAGAGAATTGATCTATTTATATAGATCTGGAGAATGGGCTATTGGGGTTTAATAAACCCTAATGGGCTCTGAGAACTATTGGACCAGATCAGGGATCAAATGAAAATAATAAAGTGAGCCTCCTATTAATTAATTTCATGTTCAACCCCGAACATAATTAATTAATAAGTATTAATTCTTGCCACCAGAGAATTAATGCTGACATACCCCTTTATTACAACGTTATTAGGAACAGGTTGCATTGACTTGGTTAATCCCCATATTTAAGGTTTCACACATTCATTAATTAATTCAGCATATGACAATTAGCTGCAATTAATTAATCTCTTATTATTCCTGAGTAGTAACACTCAACCCATATCGCTTATGCTTGAACCAATGATTCAGCCTGCAGGACTTAGCATAACGAACCTCGTGAGCTTACCAGGGAATGTCACCATCCTGAAATGGATATGGTTATCTAAATCCAGCCTGAGGAAATCCCACACAAACTGCCATCACCCAAGATGCAGATATATGAGTACATGTAAGACTCTCCACCATAGCAAGTCAAAGTGACAGTCAACCCATGTGTGCCCCTCAGCTTTCAATAGACTTTAAATCCGACCAAGTTACCGAGATCTTTACTCATTCATGTGTCAAGTAGAATGGTTCATCTCACAGTTGATCCTATGAATACATTGAGATGTACCGGTCACACAAAGCAGTCAAAATAAACCACTTATGGATTTGTGTGCCGCAACCTAAACCGACAGCCAAACCAGAAACTATCTCAGCTGTGATAACTGTTTATATCTCGCTAGGTCGAACGATCTATACGATCTTTTATGATCTCTTACACAACGTATGATCTCCCTATTGACGAGATAACTGGATATGTTTGTTCGCATCGTATGATTGTTAATTAGAAAGGTTCGCGAAAAATTCAAAGCAGAGAAATTAGAAAGATCATAATACTTTCAATCCCACGCAAACTCATATTCGAGCATATATTTGATTGAGGCTTTCGTATTTAAAGCTTGATACATTTGAAGTTTCTTCTTAGGTTAACTTCTGGATTCTTTCCATCCTAAAAAAATCTAGCAGTCACCTTGCTCTACAAGAAGTGATTATCAAGGGCTACTGCCAAACAAGGAAAAGTCCTGGGAAGAACTATAAAACTCCAAGGTCAACGTCCGAGGAGAAGGGAGGTTTGTCCTCACACTAAGGAGTGTCAAAGTGAAGATTGAAGACCGAGGTGCTTGAAGGTGTGCGCTAACCAGACGGAGGAGCTACTCAACGTTAGAGATCAAGCCTGACCTTATAATCAATCTTTATTGAATTTTCATTCTGGAGGATTGAAGAGTGGACATAGAACATTTGTTCAAAACACTATAAATCCCATTTTCATTTACCGCCTTTTTATTTTGTTACGTTTTTTTTATTTTGAAACTCAACACACCAAGTGTATAAGGATAATCTGCAATAAACCTAACGAATATTAGAGCTTAAACACATTTGATAAACATTTGCTAAGCGGTGAACTTAGTAAGATAAGTGCAAGACATTATCCACTGTAACTATAGATACTCTGATCGGGGACCAACATGATGATTAGAAATATTTCTAGTTTCAGAAGTTGATGCATGATTGCTCAAATTATTTTCTGAAAAGCTTAGTCTTGATTTTTCAGATGACTCTCTTTGTAGACTTAGAGCTTCTAAAATTTTGCTAGCACTAGAATAAAGTGAAGAGATAAGCTTTTGATCACTAGCAATTTTCAGTTTTTGAGATTCACATTCTTCAGAAAGAGATTTAAAAGATTCAAGTAAAGTAGAATGCTCTTCTCTAAGTTTGGCTAGCTCATTACTTACTAACTTTAATCCTTGAATCTCCTCAGTCAGTTTTGAAACTTTAAGTTTCAGTGATGCATATTCGCCGGCCAATTTTTTTTTAATTCATAACATTTAAAAAACTCTTTAATTAAGACATCGAGGGTATCATCCTCTGAATCTGAGCAATAAGATTCAAAGTCATCTTCAATGCATGATACAGGAACATAAACTGAGTTAGAAATGTGTACCGGATTTGTGACTCAACTTCAGTTTCTTCCTCTTCTCCAAGCTTGGCCATCACCACTAGAAAAGCTTCCTCCACGGCCTCATCATCTGAAGTGCAGTAGCCATCATCATTATCTAAGAAGTCTGGCACCTTAGTTCTAGGAAGCATGGCCTTTGCAACTGCTCTGGAAGCTTTCTTCCCGAATACCATTTATAAGCGTTCCATTTCCTCCTTGGAAACCAGTGGGCACTCATACTTAAGGTGATCTGGAGAGTTGCACTCAAAACATGCTTTGAGAGATCTCTCACTAAACTTTAGTTCACTGGGTTGTGAACCTTCCTTCTTGGCTTTGGCTCTCTCAAGCAGTCTTGCCAGCTTCCTCATTTGCTCCTCAAGCTCTTCGATTGAGCTCTCTTCCTCCTTCTTCTGGTAGGAAGGTGTTGGTGTTGACTTTGATGTAGACGTCTATCCGGATGTTCTGTAAGCTTGGTAAGGCTTTGGAGGCCTTCTCTTGAACTCCCTTTTGGCAAAAAATGCAGCATCTTCCTCTGGATGAGTGTTGACATTCCGCACTAATTCATTCTTGTTCTCCATTAGTATCTCCCACTCATGAGCTTGTAACTGGGCGAACACATCCTTGGTCGTCATCTTGGAGAGATCCTTCTCCTTCAAGCTGGTGGCCTTGACGAACCAATCCTCCTTGGGCATCTTGGAGAGAATCTTCACATTCATATCTGCAATCTCATAAATTCTCCCCACGTTTTTTAGCTCACAAATAATAGCATTAAATCTAGCTTCCATTGATTTAACATTTTCACCAGGAAGCATTTGAAATGATTCATACTTATCTACACAATTTTGAAGCTTGTTTTCCTTCATCTGTGTAGTCTTTTGGCAGAGTATGCCAAGGAATTCCCACATTTTCTTGGCGTTGTTGTGCTCAAGATCTTCAACAACCAGTGGCTCTGGTAGGGATTGTAGAATAAGCTCTATGGCCACTGAATCCAGCGGAAAATGAACTCTGTCATCGTTCGTCCACTCCACATAAGGTTTTTCCACTATCTTTTGACCCCCTGCTCCTCCGAGCTGAGTATTCACTTTGGTGATCTTTAGTGGTCCAGTAGATAGAATCTCAACCATCTCTGGATGGACGTTCTTCTGCATTATTAGCTAGCGGAAGACTTAGTTGTTCAGATAAACAGATATAACTCAGAATAAGAAGACTTAAGCTTAGGTCTGCCGTTGTTAGGTAAGTTTTACAGAATATACACTTCAATACTTGGACACATATTGAAAGTTTTAAAAGTCAGTATGTGAAACTAAATAAGACATATATATATATATATATATATATAAAGCAGTAAAGAACACACGATATTTATAGTGGTTTGGATCTAAATATCCTACATTCATTCTTCAAACCCAAGGTCTGGATAATTCACTAAGTAGGTACAAGCCTCCTAACAATCTATACACAGCCCGTCAGCGCCTCCGTCTTTTGGTCAACTGTGGTCACTCGCTTAGGAACTCCTTGTAGGCTTAGTCTTCAGGTTGAAGTCAGGATGACACCCCACAACCTTCTTCCTGGTGGTTGGATGTTTGTTGTTCTTCCTAGAACTCAGTTTGTTGGCATACGCCCGTGAGAATCAGTATTGAATAGTTGGAAACTGACTTCTATGAATATATCTTATATAGATATATTCACCAAAAGAAAGCTTCAGTCTCGTGCGATGAGAGAGTAGCACGGAGTAATAACTTGAGTCAGGGACTCAAGTCTCGTGTTAAAAAACACAAAAACTCAAAGAGTTTTTGCAGAGAGATGGCTTAGCAGAGCGCTCTTTCTAAAGTGAGAATCATTCAAATTCGTTACCGTTTAAGGTTGATGTGCTGTCCTATTTATTGAGGACTTTCTCCGATATTTCAAATTTCTGTCCGTTAGACACATAAGTCTAGTCGTTAGACTATTGGAAGATGTTGTCCAATCGTAGCCCATGCCGTAGGTCTGCTCTACTATGTCAGTGTACTACTATACCCTAACTTTGTGGCAGACTAAGTTTTAGTCTTAGGAATCCAAGTTTGGATATCCTCGTACTGACTTTTACATGGGCATGAATATGCCGAAGTCTGACCGAGCTATAATGTCTTCGAATAGCTCGTGCTTTAAAGGTAGAGGCTCTTATATTGACTTCCTAATGTCAGTAAAGCTAGCCCTCATACTGACCTCCCATAGTCAGTATGGTTGACCCTCATATTAACTGCCTACAATCAGTACGGAAAACGCCCTCATACTGACTTCTCCTGGTCAATATGGAAAACCCTCATACTAACTTCTCCTAGTTAGTACGGGAAATCCCTCATACTCACTTCTCCTGGTTAGTATGGAACCCTATGCAGAGTACCCTAACTAAGTTTTGGTCAAGGCTATACTTGGTGAAAACCAAGTTTTAAGGCATGCAGTTCTTTAGTTCTCGAGCATCTCCTATGCTCGATCTTCAGCCTAAGTTCAATTACAACTCGATTGATCCAATACAAGGATTACAGTTTTAGAACTATAGAAACTGAAAAACTGACTAAGATGACTTTTACTATCTTTAACCCACCAAAACACAAAAAGTAAGGAAGAATTTCTCTAACGAAAATCCTAACAATAATTTATCTAAAACTAATTAAATTATAATAAGTTATACTACTGAATATAAAATATTAAATGTGAATTAATATATTTACATGGAATATAATAACTTGATTTTAAAAAAATTATTACTTGAAAAAAGTTAAAACGAAATTAGTTGATTGTTAGGGTGGAAAAATGCATATATTAGGACTTGACTCTATAGGCCTTAGTCTTCTATAACTTTAATTGAGTTTAATTAACACATTCTTTCATATTTCCTCTAAAAAAATATATTAACTAACATATTAATTATAATAAATTTTTATATAGGTCCACACCTGTTTATTTTAAAAAACAAGGTCAGCTTTCAACCCATTTAAAGACTATTTTGAATTTAATTTAAACTTTAAATATTTTTATTTTAAATTATATATATTAGCTTTTAATATAGCTATGCCTAATTCCGGACTAATTAATGCAACTATAAAGAAAGGACCTGTAGACCCGTTGAAGTGCACCAGACGAAGACCATTGGCCCATTGGCCATTGCCTCTTTGCTTTCATGCATAGGAGAATAACAAGCTGAAAAATGATCTCGTTGTACAGGATCTCCAAGCACTAAATGTTTGATGTATCGATAGGAAACAAAATTTAGGTCAAGAGGACAGAGAGAACATTGTTGTAAAAATTGCCGCCTAGGGCTTCTTAGGCCCGCATAGGCGTTGAACAATCCCTAACCGAATCAAAAACACATAAATCCTCGTGTCTAGCCAGTATAGCGAGTAATTGGTGCCTATATTTCATATTTTTAAAAAATAATTTAAATTTATATAATTTAAATTTATTTATTGATAAATATGTATAATAAATATTAAATATAAAAAATTAGCTTATCGATTAACTATTGCCTAAAAGATGCATAAGTTCCGCCTAAACCAACTAGGCAGTAGGCCCCACCCAACCATGAGAGAGAACGGTTCAAATTGTGACAGGTTTCCGAATGCCTCTGTTCTACATCTATATATTCTCTAGGATCTAGACTCAAAAGGACGTAAATAAAGGGAATCGATTTGTGGCTCAAATGTAAAACATACCTCAACGATTTAAATGTTAAATCGTATTGTAGCAGACTTAAGATCGAGACATACCTTCAGCCATTGCTTGATTTCTACGAACGGACTTGAAGAACTTTAATTATCAATAGGCCTTCTGCAATTTTTCCCTTCTCTGTATCAATGGTGTATCAAACTGAATGAAAGGAAACTACAGTAGACCGCATGCCGAAAACTGAATTATTTATAAATGTAATTTTATAATTTCTCCCATCAAAGTAGTCACGTATCAGTTTCAAAATTGTGGTTCCTTATAATTAGGGATATATTAACCACTCCAGATTCAAAATATTTGATTGTGGTCAAATATAAAATAAGAGATTAATTAATAATATTAGAATCAAATCAAACATTCTCCCACTTGGTTAACATATTACTATAATACCAAACAATGGGAAACAAAATTTATGAATCATGGCGACAGGTCTTCTATGAATGAGTATTATCTTCCATGTATTACAATATGCTTTACTTCCCTAAACCACTTTATAACTTTAATGACTAAACCCATATTTATTCAAGGTCCAAACCAACAAGATATTTCTTAAATAACATAATTGCGCAAAACCAAAATGAGAAAATATAATGAAATAAGAGTTTAATAAATAATGTAACAAAGGTACATCAAACTGAAATTACATTATGGGACCCAGTCCCATTTGTACTACATGATCCTTAAACATCTTTTGTGGCATGCCTTTAGTTAAAGGATCATCAATCATCAATTTTGTGCTATCGTGTTCAAAGACCACTTTCTTTTCTTTAACACGTTCTCTTATGGCTAAGTACTAGATGTCGATGTGCTTACTTCGACTCCCAATTTTATTCTTCTTAGCATGAAACACCGTAGGTGAATTGTCACAGTACAATCTTAATGGCTTAGAAATTGAATCTACAATTCTAAGTCTAGATATGAAACTCTTCAACCCTACACCATGACTAGTAGCTTCAAATCACGAGACAAATTTTGCCTCCATAGTAGAAGTAGCAGTCAAAGTCTGCTTCACACTTCACAAAGAGACATCACCACCGACAAGCATGAAAATATAACCAGAGGTTGATTTTTGTGAATCGATGCAGCCAGTGATGTATGAATCGGAGTAGCCAACTACTTTCAAAATATCGGATCTCTTATTCATGAGAATGTAATCCTTAGTTCCTTGAAGGTATCTTAATACCTTCATTGCAGCTCTCCAATGGTCAAGACCTAGATTACTCTGATATCTTCCCAACATTCCAACAACAAATGCAATATCGGGTCTAGTACAGACTTGAGCATACATGATGCTCCCGACAATTGAAGCATAATGAATGTTTTTCATATGTTCCCGCTCAAACTCATTTGTAGGACAATGATCCAAACTGAATGTATCACCCTTCACAATCGGTGCTACACTCGTTGAACAATTTTGCATATGAAATATTTCATGAACTTTGTTGATATAGGTCTCTTGAGACAAACCCAAAATGCTTCGAGATCTATCTCTATGGATCTTAATGTCAATGACATAAGATGCCTCACCCATACCCTTCATATCAAAATTCTTCGAAAGAAATTGTTTCACCTCATATAGCAATCCACTAAACTTCTGGTATATACATTCATCTATGATATTCTCCTCAAAACCAAAAGAAGAGATCACCTCATGAAATTTAACATACGACTGTCGGGAGGCTTGTTTCAGTCCATATATAGATTTATTAAGCTTACAAATTAATTGATCACCTTCACTAGAGGTAAATCCTTCTGGTTGTTTCATATAAACAACCTCATCTAGATCACCATTTAGAAGAGCCGTTTTCACATACATTTGATGTAAATGAAAATCAAAATGTGCTACCAATGCCATGATTATGCAAAGTGAATCTTTCTTAGATACAGGAGAAAAAGTCTCTGCATAATAGATTCGTTCTCGTTGAGTGAACCCCTTGGCAACAAGTCTTGATTTATATCTCTCGATGTTTCCATTTGAGTCTTTATTTGTTTTAAAAACCCATTTACAACCAATGGTTTTGACACAATCAGGTAACTCGATGAGACCTCATACTTTATTTAATGCCATGAAATCCATCTCATCTTACATAGCATTATACCATAAGCCAAATTCCTTAGAAATCGTGGCTTGTGAAAACGTCTCAGGATCATTCTCAGCTCGAACATTGTAGTCACTTTCTTGATGGTACACAACATAGTCACTTGGAATTGCTAACCTTTTAGCCCTAGTAGATCTCCTTAATACTTGATCACCATTATCATGATTTTGTTGTTCATTAGGCTGATCAATATTAGGTGCTTCTTCATGATCTATTTGATTAGGTTCAGCATCTTGTGGAATATCCATAGGTTGTTGATCTACCTAAAATTTCACTTCTAGGTGCATTATTGGCAACAACAACCACTCGATTACTTAAATCGTGATATGAAGAGTCTGAATGATCTCAATTCTGACCAATAAGACATTGATTGCTCTCACGGATCGAGTCATTTGCACGAAATTTTGCAGTTCTTGATTCCACTAATCTAGTGCTATGAGATGAACATTAAAATTTGTATCCCTTAGACCTTTCAACATATCCAATGAAATACCGACTTATGGTCCTTGGGTCCAACTTCTTTTCCCGAGGATTATAAACTCTTACTTCACACGGACATCCCCAAACACGTATATGACGTAAACTTGGTTTTCAACCCTTATAAAGTTCAAATGGAGTTTTTGAAACTGCTTTTGTTGGAACCCAATTCAGTATAAACACTATCGTTTTAAGAGCCCCAATACACAAAAACTAACGAAGTTTGGAGCTAACTAGCATACATCTCACCATATCCAATAATGTCCGGTTTCTACGTTCAACTATGTCATTTTGGTCTAGAGAACCATGCATAGTATATTGGGCAACCTGAAGAAACTTTGCAAACAGACTAGGTGCTTGTCCACTTTCAGTGAATCTACCATAGTACTCTCCATCTCTATCTGATCTCACAATCTTAATTTGCTTTCCGCATTGTTTCTCTACCTCAATTTTAAGAACATTAAAAGCATCAAGTGCTTCATACTTATTGTTGAGTATGTAGAGATACATATAGCGTGAGTAATCATCAATAAAGGTGATAAAATATTTACCAATGTGTGTATCCATATTAAAAATACATATGTTTGTATGAATTATTCCAATACTTCAGAACTCCTCTTGGCACCATTCTTTGACTTGTTAGTCTACTTACCCTTAATACAGTCTACACAAGTCTCAAAATCAGAGAAATCTAGAGTACTAAGTACTCCATCATTTCTCAGTATCTTGCTTTCAATAGAGAGGCCTAATCTCTGATGCCATAATTTTGAGGAATTTTCATTCATAACACGTCTTTTTGTACCAACACTTGTTTGAACATGCATAACAGTATAATTGTTATCATTTTGTAAATCCAAACGAAGAAGACCATCAGACAAGGTACCATAACCAATAAAATCAGATCCATGTGATAAACTTAAACAAGAGTTTAAAAGTATAAAGGAATATTGAAAAGATACCACTATAGAAACTGAAATTTAATTCATAGTTAGGAATATAAAATGTCTTTTCCAAAACCAAAATGTAACCACTACTTTAAACCCGCTTGCAAGTCCCCATTGCTTCCACATGTGAGGGAATCTTGTTTATTTAATAGATGCTTTGCTCACTTCCCACTGGTTTCAACGGGTTTTGCGATCCCTGCAAAGAGTTGGTAACATGAATTGAAGAACCAGGATCAATCCACCATGTGTTTTGATTAACATCAATCAAATTACATTCATAACATACAATGGAAAATTTGGTGCCTTTCCTTTCAAGCCACTTCATGAACTTAAGACATTTTTTCTTTTGATGCCCTTTCTTATGGCGAAAGAAACACTTAATGGCTTTTTGAATGTCCTTATGGGGAGGAATTTTATCATTTCCCTTATCTTTGGCCTGAAAATGTCTTTTCTTTCCTGGTGTAGTAGCCAGATTCACTTTCTCACCCTCGTCCATAGCAAACCGGCCCTCCTCCTGAACACACATGGTCATCAATTCATTAATTGACCATTTATCCTTATGTGTGTTGTAGGAGATCTTAAAATGAGCATACTGAGGAGTCATAGTATTCAGTATAAAGTGAACCAAGAAAGAATCCGACATCTCAACTTCCAACACTTTCAGCTGAGCAGCTATATCCCGCATGCGCATAATATGCTCACGCACACCCCGAATTCCATTGTGCTTTAACGAAGAAAACTGCCTGACCAGGGTGTTAACCAAAGCCTTATCAGATGACACAAATTGCTCATCAATTGCCTTCAACAACTTCTGGACATCATCATGTTGCTCGATGGAACCCCTAATCCCAACTGATATTCGTGTCTTTATGAACATTACGCAGAGACGATTAGATCGCTCTCATTTTTTATAAAGATCAACTTCATTAGGGGTGTTGTTTTCAGAAATAGCAGTTGGTTCATCTTTCCTGATAGCATAACCAATGTCCAGCCAACCCAAATGAAGAAGAATTCTCTCCTTCCAAATCTTATAATTGTCCCCATTGAGCTCAGGAACATCAAATTTCATATCAGAGAACTTAACAGGTACTGCAAAAAGAATACTCATATCAATAAATTTGAAGCATATAATACCACAAGCATGTTACACCAAATGTAAAGCATGTCAATCTTATAAATCCAGAGACATAAAACTTGCCTGTGGGCTAAAGTTTTAATTCAATTGGATTAAATAAAAAACTTTACGACAAAGCTATTAAATCATATTCCCTTTTCTAATCCTTGTGGGTGAATTAGAAAAGTAATTTAATACTTTGTCCTAATTAATAAAGTAAAAAATGCAATAAAATTTCTTGTGGGATAAAATTTATCACATCCAACATGATTAATCACAATTTAATGTTATTACTTAATGTGATAAAATTTAATATATAATTCTAATCGATTAAGGATGTTGTGGCTATTTCCTTCTGAATTAAAATCATATTTATCACATAACATTAAACAATTAATTAATCACAGCCAAAAGCAAATAGGATCCATAAAATTTAGGATTTATTACTGCAGTCCCAGGATCAAGATAGCATGTGTTTAAAATCAATCATAATATTAAAAATATACGTGATTCATTCAGTTCACCTACAACCTTAATTCTCCAAAAAACCATGAGGAGATTAAGTAAATTACAAACTCAAAACCCAAAACAAAATACGAGATACAAATTCACATATGTCATGATACAATCTACACATCAAAGCGATATGGAAATTGAATCATCATAATCATGGCAATTCAGAATTTATAAATCAAATCCCACATATTACGACAATATTTTAATCATAAACAAACTAGATATCACAAAACTTGGCATATCATGATAACGCAATTCTCATGACAATAAAACATGTGAACAACAATTTATACGATGATAAGGATTTAGAAACTGAATTCACATAATAAGGCAATGAACATGGAAAATACAGATTCAGTCGAAACATATGATCGTTCAAGCATAAACACCGAATTAAAATTGAAGACGAGAATTGAATCAAGCAGTAGTTAAATAATAAAAATTGGAGACAAAATATATCAACATAATTTTCCAAAACCGTATAAACAAAACAAGGCAGAGGATAGCCATGCTCTGATACCAAAGTAAAACATACCTAAACGATTTAAATATTAAACTGTATTGCAGTGGAAATAAGATCGAGACATACCTACAGCCATTCCTTGATTTCTACGAACGGACTTGAAGAACTTTAATTATCAGCGGGTCTTCTGCAGTTTTTCCTCTTTCTGTATCAATGGTGTATCAGACTGAATGAAAGTAAACTACAGTGGACCGTATGCTGAAAGCTGAATTATTTATAAGTTTAATTTAATAACTACTCCCATCAAAGAAGTCACGTATCAGTTTCAAAATAGTGGTTCCTTATAATTAGGGATTGATATGTGCGTAAAATGACCTATATTTTGATGTTTGTGCATGCATGTTTGCGTTCATTTTACTCCCATATCATATGTTTTTCGGTAGTTTTCGTTGTGTTTTCGTGTTTTGTGTGATTTGGATTGTGTAGGATAGGTTTGGGGCATAATTCATCATTTGGGCTAAGTTTTAGTGGAAAATCGACCGATCCGAGTTGCAAGGGTTGTGAAGATCGACCGGGATGAACAGGGGAGCAACATGAAGGATTTCTGAGAAGATTCTCGACCGATCCTAGAGTGGATGAACTGATCTGGGCAGTTCCGAGAGGATGATCGACCGATCCTGATGTGTCTCGACCGATCTGATCTGTTCCGAGAAGAATTTTGGTTGATCCCGATCCAGATCGGGCAATCCAAAATAGGCTGTTTGGCAGTTATTCAGTTTCAAACCATCCCGAGCGATACGATCTCAGACGGGGCAATCCGGGGTTCTACCAACTCATTATAAAAAGGGGAAACTCGCATTTTTGAAGACTTTTGACACTTTTAGGAAAAATCTACATAGTTTCTCTCTTAAATTCCATTCCCAACTTTCTCCAACCCTAATTCATGGTATCTAAGAGCAAATCTACCACACCTTGGTGCATAGGTCTAGAATTCACGAGCCTTTGGGAGTGAGTTAGGGGTCAATAACGTAACTATTTGAGATTTCTAATTTCATCCACGGTCGATTTGCCGGTACAAAGGGAATTTGCAAGATTAGAGTGAATTGATCATCCATCTAGGGATTAAAATGTGTTTACATCTATGCTCAACCTAATCGGATCACATCTACGCTCATTTCAACATCCTTTCTATCTCATTTGAGTGTTTGCTTATCTTGTTCTACCAAATTGTGGAGAAAATTGAAGTTATTGTTTTGAGATTGAAAGATGATGATTGTTGGTTTAATTCATTTCTTTGTATATGTTGTTAGCTTAGTTTTAATTTGAATACCTAGATTGATAGAAATTACTCAACGATTGTGTATTGTCTAGCTATTAGACTTTTCCGCAGTATCTCGATACTCTAGTGGGCGAAAGGAAGAAGTACCTGGATTGATAATTAAACCTTGTATTGCATTGAGAATTCGTGTGAGTTTTTAGTGCACATCAAGTTTTTCGCATCGTTGTCGTGGACTTTATTAAGTAGGCTACTAGATATTGGGGGAAGTGTGAAGCTTGTAGGCTAGGTGTTTGTGTTTTTATTTGTTTGACTAAATTTATTGTTTAAGTTGTTTTGTTGTTGGTTTGTGAAAGGAGCTGTTGGATTTTGTAGGTGTTGCATGTTAACAAGATCCAAGGCTCGGTTACTTGAAGAGCAAAAGTTCCGACAAAGGATTGAAGGAGTTGAGATGAGTTTGAGATGGAAAATCGGCATGAAGACACTGGGAGGACAGATGAACTTGAGAGGCAACTCAAGGAGATGAGAGCTATTATGAATGGAAGAAATGAACCAAAGAGGCCTCTCCAAAATCTTTTCCGACCTCAAGGTGACCATGCTACGGGAGGATTCCATTTGGGGGTGAATGCCACCCAATTTGAAATCAAGCTACAGCTTGTACAAATGATTAAAAGAAATCAATATGGTGGCCATGCTACGAATGATCTTAATGCCCATATCTCTCGATTTCTTGAGATTATTGACACTATAAAGATCAACCAAGTACCTCAAGATCATATCCGGTTGAGGTTGTTCTCGTTTTCGCTAAGAGATGGGGTTAGGCATTGGTTTGAGGGTCTTAACAAATCAAGTATCAATACTTTGGAGGAGTTTTGGGAGAAGTTCTTATTCAAGTTTTTCCCTCCAAGTCTTACGTTGAAAAGGAGAGTCGATATTACATCCTTTGGGCAGCGGTGTGATGAGCCGTTGTATGAAGCTTGGGACCGTTTTCGTGATCTTCTCCAATGATGTTCGAGGCATGGGTTATCTCGAAGCCAACAAATATGCCAATTCTACGGGGGTCTCAACTATGAGACTAAGGTTATGATGGATACTTCCTCGTGGGGTTTGTTCCTTGATCAAGAGGAAGATGAGGCTTGGAGAACCATAGAAAAGATGGTGGAGAATAGCTACCAATGGCCAAAGGAGAGGTAAGATTATAGGTCCGTGAAATCTGTAAATGAGTTGAAGGAAAGCGACGAGTTGAAGGAGCAAATCTCATTGATGCAAAAGCAATTGGATGTACTTACTACCTCAGGTGGAAGAAGGGATGATATGGTAATGATGAAAAGAGATGCGATGTACCCGAAAGATGTCAACTTTGTCAACCAAAGAATGGGGTACAACAATAACAACCGTGTTCCCTATAATGAATCGGGTGATATGTACTATCAACCTTCCAATCGGTTCCACCCCAATTTCTCATATGCTAATCCTCATAATGCCTTGAATCCTCCGATGCAATTCGAAAATGGGGGAAGTAGTGGCCAAGGACGATATAAGGGAGGAGGTGGTACTAGGCATGACAATCATGAGCCTCGGAGAAATCCAAATGATGAATTTGAGAAGAAGTTTGAAAAATATGATGGGATGCTAGCTGAGATACAACTCTAAATTTCTTCAATCGCGAAGTAACTAAGTGGTAAACATCACACCGGGAAATTTCCTAGTGACACGGAGATAACCCAAAAGAAGAGTTCAAACGTGGTGGATGAAGAAGGAGGCAAAGAGGAAAGAGTTGTGGTGATGACTCAAAAGATTGATGAGGTGGAAAGTGAAGTAAAAGTTGTGAATGAAGAAGTGGTTAAGGAATTGTAAGTTGAAAAAGTGAAGGAATAGAAAGAATCCCAAGGTGAAGAAGTAAAATTCTTTAATTACGTAAAGAAGGGCGATATTGAGATGCTAAATTCGAAGGAAATCCAACGAGTTCCCTTACTTGATGAGTTGATTGAAAATGAGTTGAAACCGGATGGTTGTTCACTTGAGTTTAGAATGAGTTGATACATGAAAGTGATGACCAAGGAGAGAAGCAAGTTGCTAACAAGAAAGAGGATCCGAGAAGCTTTGTTATAAGTTGCAAGATTGGGGAGACAATAGTCGAAAAAGCCTTGTGTCATTCCGGGGCGAGTGTAAATGTGATATCTTGGAGCTTATACAAGGAATTGGAAGTTGGAGAGTTGAAACCCACTAGCCATGTCCTTCAAATGGCTAACCATGCCTTATTTTGCCCAAGGGGGGTTGTTGAGGATGTGCATGTGGAGGTGTTGAGTTTCACCTTCCCGAGTGATTTCTTAGTGGTTGACATGAAAAACAAAGGAGGTATAAATTTGACCTTTGGGAGACCTTTCTTGCACACGGCAGATGCCTTGTTCGACTTAAAGAAGGGTGAACTCACCTTTAGATGTTGGGGCCAAGACGTGGTTTTATCTTTACCGCCGAAAAAATAGATGACAAGAGTGATAAAAGACAAGTGGAACTTGATAAGGGTGTTCAAAAGAAGAGATTAAAGGATGGTGATGATTCTAGATGGGTTGCATTTGATGAAAACAAGGAGGAAGATCTTTATCTGGACAATTATTTCAAGCAAGAGCGAGGAAGGATTAAGAGGGCGCAAGTTGAGGATGGTCCGCCCCGGAGTGCACGAAGGAAGTTGACTTTTCCGAATGAGCATTGGCATATGGAGCAAGGTATGAGCTCTGGTTCTTCTCCTTGTGATCATGATTGATGAGATCGAGGTAAGAAGTCAAGCTAGTGACTTTAAAGAAGCGCTTGTTGGGAGGCAACCCAATGTTTACTCATTTTGGTATTTTGGTTTTTGGAATAAATGTTAGGTTGTTTAAATTGTGATTTTGGTTGTTTGTTTGATTTTGTTAAGAATATTTGATCCGTGGATGTTTTTGCAGACTTACAAGTTTTTGTGATGGAGAATTGAGATTAGGGAGAGTGCAAACTCGAAATGATGCTGTATGATTGAAGAAAGAATGCAGGGAAGTTGGAAATAGAGGAAATTTCGCCCAGGATCAGGCAGGTTCAGTGATGGACACTAAAATGATTGCTAAGTTTCAATGCAAACCAAGTAATAATATCATTCCAGGTCACTATCTCATTTCGCCCATTAAATTAGTATCTAATCGTGTGGAACTTTATAGCTAGGAAAATCATTAGTCATTGAGTTGTATTCTAACAATCTAGGCTTGTATGTAAACTAAACTCGAACAAATTGTAAGCAATAGCCACAAAACATCATTCAACAATTTGTAAACGAAATCAATACTTCAAATTCTTCAAAATCTTGGTAGAACAAGATTCACAAATACTCAAGAGATATAGAATGGATGTTGATAAGAATGCGGATATGCTCCAATTAAGTTGAACTTAGATGCAAACACGATTTAATCCGTAAAGGGAAGGACTATTATACTATTCTAGCCAATTCCCTATCACGACAAATTGACCGTAGTGATGGGTTTTGTATACTGAAAGTATTTATTGCAATGAGTATACGACAGTTTATTTCTCCTATCTATCAAACAAACTTACATGTATGTAACAATGGTATACTCTTGTCTCACCGATAGGGACGATCATACGACGTGTAGTAAATCGCAGAAGACTGTATGATCACTTGACCTAGTGAGACATAAACCTGATCACAGCCGAGACAGCGTATGAGGATACGTCTGTCCGGATGGCTGCGACATTGTCGGAATAAGTAGTCTGTCTTGGTTACTTGACATGCTGGTACGCAAGGGTGGTGTATTGATGGACCTCAATGAGATGTATTCGACTGTCTGACATCAGCGAATACAAGATCTCGTTATTGATTGAGTCCAAACCCTAACGAAGGGTTGACTGTTGCTTTGACTTGCCATGGTGGAAAGCCTGAGTAAGGTGCTTGTATATCCGCATCTTGGGTAACAGCAGTTCGTGTAGTGCCGCCTGAGACTGGGTTTAGGTAACCATATCCGAGTAATAGGATGGGGACATTCCCTGAGGAGCTCAATGACATTCATCGTGCCAAAGTCCTGCAGGCTGATTAAGTACAGACACGAGTGATAAGGATTGAGTGGTACTACTCAGGAATAATAAGATATTAATTAATTGTAGATAGAGCTTGTCAGAAGCTCCGATTAATTAATGAATGTCCAGTAACCTTAAATATGGGGATTCTCAATTAATGCAACCCGTTCTCATAACGTGGTAATAAAGGGGTAGGTCAGTATTAATTTTGTGGTGAAAAAGAATTGATATTAATTAATTAATTGTGTCCTGGGTTGTGGACATGTGAATTAATTAATTTATAGGCCCACTTTATTATTTGCATTAGGTCCCAGGACTGACCCAATTAAATAAGCTGAATTGAGCCCAATAGCCCATTAGGGTTAAAACCCTAGGTCTATAAATAGACAACACTCTCTCTCAAAACCCTAGCCACTTCATAACATTCAAATCAGTTGAAGCCCTAGGTCGAGAGAGTGAGTGGGCGACAACTCTGTGCAAAGGGAGGATAATTTCGATTCTGGCCTTGCACAACTACAAATCTGTGGAGTCCTCACCAGTAGCAGATCTGAACATCATTGGGATACAGCCCTGAAGATCTGATCTGGAGAATAGATATTTCTCTTCTTCCTTATTCTTTGTTTTTGATTTTATCAAGAAATTAGGTTTCTAATTTCTGTTTGCGCAGATTTAATCGAATTGTTGGTTGAATTAAAGTTGGATATTCAAACGCAAAAGATCAGATCAGACTGTACAGAATTACGGTAATCTCTCAATCCATGAATTGAATTAAATTCATAGGAGCATGCTAGGTTTTTGTGAATTTTAATTATATGCAATATCCATAAATCGATCCGGTTCACATGGGTTTATGTGATTCGGTTCACTGAAAATCCCTACAATTGGTATCAGAGCGAGGTTTCTGATTTATGGCTCTATTGTATATAATAAATTCAATTATACATGTATGGATTTTATTTTCTGTCGTGGATGGTTTTTGTTCCTCGTGGCAACCCATTTGATTCAGCCCGCGGTGGTTTATCCGTGTAGGGTTGAATCAATTTTGTAAAATCATGAGAAAATCCGTAATTAGTGTAGATTTGATAGAAAATTGTAATAGATTAGTTCCTGTAATTTTTTTATTTCAAATTTGTAGTTTGGACGGATCGAGATGAAGAACGAAGACGGAGCCGAAGGACTGGGCGGCGGCAGGAGGCCGCGCGCGTGCGGCCACAGGAGGACGGCGGCAGCGGCATGAGCAGCGCGCGCAGGCTACTGGCGGCGGGCAGCAGCGGGGCGCCAGCGGTGGCTGTCGTTGGTGGCTGTTGTCCCTGCGATGGGGATTCGTATTTTGGTGGTTGGTACAATCCTGTGTAAACCCTAGGTTTGCATTAGGGTTTGGGGCCAATCATCAAATCACAAAACCCTAAATCCTAAAAGATATGCCAAAAGATTTGGAGGCCCTAAAAGATTTGAATTTATCCAATTAAATTAAAATTCAAATTGTAATAGATAGGATTTATTTTCCTGTTTTGTGGGGCCACGAGGAATTTTTGTTTGCCTTAATTGTCCTCGTATGATATGCGATTTATTATGTGCGTAATTAAACATGTGTAGATAATAGGAAAAGCATGTTTTACTGCTTTTATTATTTACAGTTTTCCAAGCATGCTTATGTGATTAATTTCTTGTTGGATTATATTTTGGGAATTTTTGGGCTTATTTAATTACATGCAAAAATTTGGAAAATATAATAACAAAGAAATTATGTGTGCGCATATAAGAAACCTTTTAAAAGAAAAATACTATGCAGATTTTTTTAATTAAAATTAATAGACCTCCACAAAGCGGTCCTAGACTGTAAGTGTATCTCTCGTTCTAGTAAACGTCTACGAGTGTAGCTTGCTAGCTTCTAGAGGTGCATGGGTACGATTGTTGGGAATTCTAGATAAACAATTTAAATCATGTGAATAGTGGGAGGGTTTTGCGTAAATGTCCACGAGTGTAGCTTGCGTAGATCTCTTTCATAAGTATTCTAGGATTGATATAAATTATAAATAACAAAAGCTTTAAGGGCTGTGCGGTATGGTTATGTGCCATGCTAAACTGTCTCTTTTGGCCAGAGTTAAATTTGTGGTTAATCACTTAGAAGCATCTTAGAATATAATGCAAGAATTGCATCCCTATTCTTGAGAGATGGCTTGGTCTAAGGTTTTCACTAATTATTAATTTCTAGTGTCAAAAGGTTCCTGACATGGTAGTGAAATTAGATGAATTGGAGCTTAAAACCCGCAGTTCTGGTCGAGGGTGACATCATAAATGTCTACGAGTGTAGCTTGCGGTGGGAACTCTTGGGCAATTAGTGGAAAACATTTGTATTTGATTTATTAAAAGATTTTCAATGCATTTGTTTTCGAAGTTCTACATGTATGTTCTTATTTAAGATTATATTATTGTTTCAGATATGTCTATGTCTAATGTCATCAACATTCTCGCACAAAACTCTCTAACTGGTCCAAACTTCTTGGAATGGAAACGCAATCTCGAATACATCCTGATTACAGAAGAACATATGTTCGTTCTGCAAGTACTTTGTCCCGAAGTGCCAACTGCTGAATCCACTCAAATGGATATAGACTTTTATAACAAGTGGGAGAAATGGAACAATGTATTCAAGTGCTACATGATGACCACCATGCCGAAAGTCTTACAGCAGCAGTATCAACACTATAGGGACGCCTATGACATCATGACAAGTCCGGAGGCGACCTATGGGGAAACTGTTGGTCCCGAAATACCAGAGTCGTCGTGTTGATAACTTAACACGAAATGCAGCGGAATATGTTTTACGTTTCTTGCACTTAATATTATTTTCCAAAAATTAGTTAGCTCAAGTTATGACTTAAGTTTGTGTTCTGATATACACTAGCAACTCCGTTGCTAGGTTTTAAATCGATCTTTGAACAGTAAACTAATAAAATAGTAAATGCACACAAGATTTATAGTGGTTCGATCAAATAGATCTACGTCCACTCCTTAGCCAAAATGCTAAGAATTTGACTAGAAAAGTATACAGATTACAAGGAATCGCCTTTCCAGTTAAGTAGGCAGTGAGCTTTCGGCTTGGCTACTTGACAGCTATTCTCCGTGAGTCTGCACTTCTCTGGTAAGGTTTGGCTGGGGTCAAGGGCACACCTTCGAAGCTCCTGCCTTGCCTGATATGGAAGAAATAGACACTTCCTGATTTTCCTTGAGTATGGCTAGACGCCCGTTCTAGTCTTAACCTTTTCAGGTGTTCGACTGTTAGATTCTTTTCTTAAAGAAAGGAATCTCAATGATTGAAATATCCTTGAGTGCAATCAAGAATATCTTCAATGAAGTGTCAGTACTTCAATGAGCGACACTTCTGGTTGTTGGGAGCTCTCAGATAAACTTTGTACAGCTCTCAACTGACTACTTTCAAAGTTCACTTTGTCAAAGGAATCTCTAGCTTGAGCGTTCGTGAATGAGTAAAGTGAGTAGATCAATTGTAAGTCGTGAAAGCAGCTCTTGTCTCCACTTTCGAACCTGTCTTTTATAGGTGGAGATTCAAACTTTGAATCTCCATATCCGTTAGTCACAACGGCTCCAAGATCCGAGAGTGTTTGGTCTGTGATATTCACTTTTATTTTTGACTTGTACTTTCCTAACCACTTTGGGAAAATCTTATCCTTTTGTGTGAGCTTTTTGTCAGAGTCGCAGTCCAGCTTCAGATTTGATTCTTTTGTTTCGCTGGAGTCTGCTGAGAGTATATTCCTTTTACTCCTTTTGATCCTTTGACTTCTTTTGTTTTAGACTCTTTATTTCAACGCTGAAAGGTCCGAATGCTAACACCTTAGCATTCTGTCTGACGTGCTTTCAGCCATTTGCTAGTGATCCTTTGTTGGCTTGTTTCTCTAGCAGATTGTGCGTTGAATTCTGATATCATTTGCTTTGTGTCTGCTAGGGATTCTTCTTAGCATACTAGTCTATTACAACTCGATGTTCAACTTATACAGGACTTTACAAGTTGTTTTAGACTCTCTAGATTTCAGCAAATGATCGACCAACTAAATAAGGTTTGATCCAACAAAACCTTTTACAAATAAGTCCTAAGGGAGTTTCTAGGGATAATTCCCAACAGAAACTGATAGAGCCGTCAGGTTCAATCTCATGAGGGAAATCGTGAGTAAGAAAATGACTGATGGCACCTCAGTGAGAGAGCACATAGTTACCACGACTCACCTCATGGATGAGCTAACTGTGCACGGTGGAGGTATCGATGCTGAGGCTAAGGTCGATATCATACTAAACTCTCTACCCAAGTCCTTTAAGAGTTTTAGGCAGAATGTTGTCATGAACAAGAAAGAGTATACTCTTAACGAGTGGCTCAATGACTTGATGGCTGCGGAATCAGTCATGAACCCTCATAAGGTTGCCTTGGCCACTTCTGGTAATCTCTCTGCTGTACTGAAGGTATGAAGCGGAAGAAGGGGATTAAGAAGTGTGCTAAGAAGGCACCCATGAAGGATTGTGGGGCTAGGAAAAAGCTTAAAGTGGCAACTGATAGGGACAAGTTCTTCAGGTGTGGTAAGAAAGGACATTGGAGGAAAGATTGTCAAGCCAACAAAGCTAGATAAGGTATGCCATTTGCATGTATAACTGTAAGCATGATTAGAGTCTGTTGTTGCTCTTCTAGAGCTGTAAGCGTTGACTTGTTGATCATGTTGTTGTACTTTGCTCTTCAAGGAGTTTTTCTTTTCTCTATGTTTTTATAAACTAAATACGTTTAAGAGTTTTGTTTTGTGGGCCGTGGTTTATTGGCAGGACAAAATTTATCAACTTTTCATGGATATTTGTTATTTATGATTTCAGTTATTGGTGATAACAATGTTATCCATTATAGGAAGTTGATTTACACTCTTTATGTTACTTCGATCAAATGTGTCATTAAATATTGCATGTAATTCATCTGTAATTGATAATCTTAGAAAGAGAAAACTTACTTCTTCTGATGAGGATCTTACATATCTCTAGCACTTAAGACTGGGTCACATCAGCTTGAAGCGGATTCAGCGACTTGCAGATGACGGTACATTGGACTTAGTCCGGGCTGTACCTTATCAAGTCTGTGAATCCTGCATCGAGGGCAAGATGTCAACTAGGCCTTTTAAGGCTAGTCAGTCTCGAGCAGAGGAAGTGTTGGAATTGATCCATTCTGACTTATGTGGACTGATGTCCACGTAGGCTCGTGGAGGGTACGAGTACTTCGTCACTTTCAATGACGATTACTCAAGGTACGGATACGTTTACCTGCTTTGCTACAAGTCTGAGGTAGAAAAGAAGGTCGGGAAAACTATCAAGTCACTGCGATCTGACCGCGGTGGCGAATACCTCGGTAACGAATTCCTATAGTATTTGTCAGATAATGGGATTACATCCCAGTGGACTGCACCGGGTACTCCCCAGCAAAACGGTGTAGCTAAAAGTAGAAATAGGACTCTTCTAGAGATGGTAAGATCAATGATGAGTTATGCAAACTTACCAATTTCGTTTTGGGGCTACGCATTGGAAACAGTAGCTTATATATTAAATGTGGTGCCTTCTAAATCAGTTCCTAAGACGCCTTCTGAGCTCTTCCTTGGTCGCAAACCAAGTTTGTGCAAGTTTAGAGTATGGGGCTGTTTGGCACACGAACTGTCGAAGGAACCTGATAAATTAGAAAGCAGGTCAAAAGTAATGCCGTTCATAGGGTATCCCAGGCAAACGAAAGATAGTTACTTTTACTGTCCTAAGAGTCAAAGAGTCGTTGTTAGCACCAACGCTAGATTCTTGAAGGACGAGTATGTGAGAAATCACAAGTCAAGGAGTGATATCGTTCCTCAAGAAATTGAAAACGAGAATACGATTCCAAGGGAAGGGGAACGTGTAGATGTATGTGCACCTGTGAGAGGTTCAGCACCACAGACACGTTCTTCAGTGCAAGGTGCAGAACCACAAGTTACTGCACCTACTACTGACACGGCACCGATGTCTCGTCGTAGTGGGAGAGTTATTTTCCAGCCAGAAAGGTTCATGTTTATGGGTGAGTCTTCGGACTTGATCCCGAAAGACGGACATGAGGACTCTGACCCACTGACTTACGAAGAGGTAGTGCAAGACAAGGATGTTGAAAAATGGCGTGTCGCCATGGATTCTGAAATTGAATCCATAACTGCTATGGATGTATACAAGAAAACTTATTTGCTGGATGGCTTTAGGGCCATAGGGTGCAAATGGGTATGCAAGAGAAAAAAGGGGCAGATGGAAAGTTTACGGCTTTTAAAGCCAGACTGGTGGCAAAGGGTTATAGTCAAAAGGAGGGCATTGACTATAGCGAAACCTTTTCACCCGTAGCCATGCTCAAATCCATCTGGATACTCCTTGCCATAGCTGCGCATATGGACCTCGAGATTTGGCAGATAGATGTCAAAACCATTTTTCTAAATGGTTACCTTGAAGAAGGTAGGGACATCTATATGCAACTACCCGAGGGTTACATACGCAAGGGCGAAGAACATCTTGTCTAGAAGCTTAGGATGTCCTTGTATGGACTTAAGAAAGCTTCGAGGTCGTGGAACTTACGTTTCAACGATGTGATTAAATCCTATGGATTTGCACAATTGGAAAACAAAATTGTGTTTACTGACTTTGTGTCAGTGGGAGCGTGGTTTTCCTTGCACTTTACGTTGATGACATACTCCTATTTGGAAACAACAAGGGAGTGATGTCGAAAATCAAGGTTTGGTTATCCGAACAGTTCCAAATGAAGGATTTGGGAGAATCTGGCTACATTTTTGGAATTAAGGTCTTACGAGATCGTAAGAGAAGAATGTTGAGCTTATCCCAGGCATCCTATGTGGATACTGTGATAGCCCGGTTCAGCATGCAACTCGCCAAGAAAGGTTTGCTACCTTTCAGACATGGCGTTCGTCTTTCTAGTGGGCAGTGTCCTGAGACACAGCGGGAGAAAGATGAGATGAGTCTTGTACCATACGCTTCGGCAGTGGGTAGCCTCTTGTATGCGATGCTGTGTACCAGGCCAGATATCTGTTATGCCATTGGCATGGTAGCAAGATATCAGTCTAACCCTGTACAGGCGAATTGGACTGCGGTATAGCACATCCTCAAGTACTTGAAGAGGACTAGGAATTACTGCCTAGTTTATCAAAGTGAGGATTTGTGCCCTGTGGGTTCTACAGACTTGGATTTCCAAGGGGACCAGGATGAGAAGAAATCGACCTCGGGATATGTGTTTACCCTGGGAGGTGGAGCTGTATCTTGGGGGAGCTCAAAGAAGAAATGCATTGCTGACTCCAGTATGGAGGCGGAATATGTCGCCGCCTCCGAAACCTCGAAAGAGGGGGTATGGCTCAGGAATTACCTTTTAGAGTTGGGCATGATTCCGAGTGTGCCGAAGAGCATCACAATTTATTGTGATAACTCTGGTGCAGTGGCTAACTCAAAGGAACAACGGTCTCACAGGGCAAGCAAACACATAGAGAGAAAGTACCATATCATACGAGAAATCGTATCGAGAGGTGATGTGCTGATCAAGAAAATTGACATTAAGGACAACCTTGCTGATCCATTTACAAAGAGCTTGCCACAGAAAGTTTACGAAAGACATAATCGTGAGCTGGGTCTGAGGTGGATGTCGGCCACTGATAGTGGTTAAAGAGATAGTAGGCTAGATAGACGGACTGTATACACTGTAATAACTTAGTTATGCTTTGAGTATAAGTGGGAGATTGATAGGTTTTGTATACTGAAAGCATTTATTAGAATGAGTATACGATGGTTTATTTCTCCTATCTGTCAAACAAACTTACATGTATGCAACAATGGTATCCTCTTGTCTCACCGATAGGGACGATCATACGGCATGTAGTAGATTGCAGAAGATAGTATGATCACTTGACCTAGTGAGAGATAAACATGATCACAGTCGAGACAGCGTATGAGGATACGTCTGTCCGGATGGCTGCGGCATTGTCGGAATAAGTAGTCTGTCTTGGTTACTTAACAAGCTGGTACGCAAGGATGGCATATTGATGGACCGTAGTGAGATGTATTCGACTGTCTGATATCAGCGAATACAAGATCTCATTATTGATTGAGTCCAAACCCTAACGAAGGTTCAGGGGTTTGCACGGGTTGACTGTTGCTTTGACTTGCCATGGTGGAGAGCCTAAGTAAGGGGCTCGTATATCCGCATCTTGGGTAACAACAGTTCATGTAGTACCGCTTGAGACTGGGTTTAGGTAACCATATCCAATTAATAAGATGGGGACATTCCCTGAGGAGCTCAATGACATTCGTCGCGCCAAAGTCCTGCAGGCTGATTAAGTTCAGGCACGAGTGATAAGGATTGAGTGGTACTACTCAAGAATAATAACATATTAATTAATTGTAGATAGAGCTTATCAGAAGCTCCTCCTAATTAATGAATGTCTGATAACCTTAAATATGGGGATTCTCAATTAATGCGACCCGTTCTCATAACGTGGTAATAAAGGGGTAGGTCAGTATTAATTATGTGGTGAAAAAGAATTAATATTAATTAATTAATTATGTCCTGGGTTGTGGACATGTGAATTAATTAATTTATAGGCCCACTTTATTATTTGCATTAGGTCCCAGGACTGGCCCAATTAAAAATGCTGAATTGAGCCCAATAGCCCATTTGGGTTAAACCCTAGGTCTATAAATAGACAGCACTCTCTCTCAAAACCCTAGCCACTTCAAAACATTCAAATCAGTTGAAACCTTAGGTTGAGAGAGTGAGTGGGCGACGACTCTGTGCAGAGGGAGGAGAATTTCGATTCTGGCCTTGCACAACTACATATCTGTGGAGTCCTCACCAGTAGCAGATCTGAACAGCATTGGGATACAGCCTTGAAGATTTGATCTGGAGAACAGAGATTTCACTTCTTCCTTATTCTTTGTTTTCGATTTTATCAAGATATTAGGTTTCTAATTTCTGTTTCTACAGATTTAATCGAATCGCGTGGTTGAATTAAAGTTTGATATTCAAACGTGAAAGATCGGATCAGACTATACAGAATTACGGTAATCTCTCAATCCACGAATTGAATTATATTCATAGGAGCATGCTAGGTTTTTATGAATTTTAATTATATGCAATATCCATAAATTTATCCAGTTCACATGGGTTTTTGTGATTCGGTTCACTGAAAATCCCTACACATAAATGACGTCAGAAACCTCAAACCGCTACGTTATTAGCTTCTAACTCACTCCTTATGGCTCGTAAATCATCATCCTATGCCCTTCCTGCGCATAGGGAATGGATCGAGGAACACAAGAAAACATGCTAATCACGACACTCCTATCCATGTATTGGTTGCAATATTCACGTCAATTATCACCAAAGTTGGCTCTTACCTACACCTAGGTGAATAGGAATAAGATCTAGCATGATCCAATCTCATAGGGGGAGGTAAACATGCACAATTCAACCTAATCATCACACATCTTTA
Source organism: Plectranthus barbatus (assembly GCA_026898455.1). Classification (NCBI taxonomy): domain Eukaryota; kingdom Viridiplantae; phylum Streptophyta; class Magnoliopsida; order Lamiales; family Lamiaceae; genus Plectranthus; species Plectranthus barbatus. Next base: position 200,261 of record JAPKLW010001319.1, read on the forward strand.
TTCAAATCAACATCCAAAAGAAGTTTAGAACACCATACCTATCAATTGGATCATTACAATGTTGAATTGAAAACAAACAATTACCATTGATAGATCAAGAGAGATTTCTTTCCCAAATTGAGTATCTTGATCTTAATCTACTGCTGGACTCTTCAAATCTTCACCAAGTGAGGTTGGATTAGCTCTTTATCACCTTGTATTAGGTTTGGAAGGAGATGGAAGATGGAAGTGTAGAGGGAATCTATCTACTTTTCGTGTAAAAGTGACAAAAGTTCTCATAAAATCTGAAATTCCCCCTTTTATAATGAGCTGACAGAGCCTCAGATCACCTGGGACAAGATCGGATCGCTCGAGATGACTTGAAACAGTGAACCGCCAAAATAACCCACTTCAGATCGGCCGGGATGGATTTAGCTTGACCGAGATCTGCCTCTTAAAAGGCAGATCGGCCGAGCTCTGCACAGGGTCACTCGGGATATTCCTCTGAAATACCAGATCAGTCGAGACCCTACAGGATCGGCCGAGCTTGGCCTCTAAACTGCCAGATTGGTCGATCGAGAAATGGATCAACCAAGAATCTTCTCTGAAATCCACCTGCTATTTTTCCTGCTCTTCTCGGTCGATCTTCACACCCCTTGACTCTCGGATCGGGCGATTTTCCTCCAAAGCTTAGCGAAAATGCTTAATTATGACCAAAAACTAACCTACACCATCTGAAACACACAAAACACGAAAACACAACAAAAAGAAGCAAAAAACATATGATATGGGAGTAAAATGAACGCAAACATGCATGCACAAACATCGAAATAAAGGTCATTTTACGCACATATCATAATCCCCCAAACTTTAACCTTTGAGTGTCCTCAATCAAAACAAAGTAAAGCAATCATTCAACCTAGTGCAATACCTTATAGCTCATCTTGATTATCCTAGCATGTCCTAGTCAAACGAGATTTTCACCTAACTTTGTAACATGGTTAATGCTAAGGACTCAAACCACTCATAAAAAATGGATAAAAGAAATTAAATCACTCCCTTACATGTTTAGGGACGATGAGAATCACTCAAACACAAGATATCGAGCTCAATTTCCATAGGCTTGCATTCATTCTCACCACTACACTACAATGAGTTAGCTCCTAGAATCAAGAAGGTCTTTCTTTGGTAATAACGTGGCTATCTAAAAGGTAGGTGGTTTTGGGCCAAAGTAACTAAACTCCTCAATTTCCCAAGAACCCCCCTAAAACGTTATTATCAACCACTAAACCCGAGGCTTATTCCATTCTCAAATATTTCTTTCTTTTCTTTCTTCATTTTTTTCTTTTCCCTAGTGTTTTTCTCTTTCTCTTTTTTTTTCTTCTTTTTTTTTTGTTTTCTTTCTTTTCATTTTTTTTCTTGTGGGTACATATTTTTTTTCAAGACTTGCACCATTCTTTTTCCATAACCCTTTTCTAGGATTTGCACCAATCCTCTTTATTTCTTTCCTTTCATGCCTCATCAACTGGAATACCAAATACAAAACAATTCCCAACCTAAGCTCTCATCACCGTATTCACCCTTATTCTCTTTTTCCCCCCAAACTTGGTCCTAATAATATCAAAGAAAGTTCTCCAATAAAGCTCAATCACAGGGATTAAAGATATGAAAGGCAAATAATAATCAAAGTAAACACCTTATACTCCCGATGTGTAAGGTAGGACTAGGAATCGATGGCCTAATAGATCGAGAATAGATGCAAGTTCTAGATTTTTCACTCTCAATATTGCCTCTCTCAAACAAAATAGATATGAAAATATCATGGCTCAACCATCACAGCTTTTTGTCACGTCCAATGCATTAACCAATCACAAAACTCAACAATTCAAAAGTTATACTTCGACAACAAGATTCCGCCCGATCATAGGTTGAGGTAAAATTCAAACATCACCTAGTAAATCATGGTCCAATCTCAAGCCTAGTTTGGATTCATCACACACACACAAGCACACAAACAATCATAAAAACAACAACTAACATGTACCGAATCTAAATGGCAAGAGAACGATAAAATGCGTTACCCATCGGTAGCCACGATCAAACCGCCTCTCCAATGCCTTATGTACCAACTCACATAAACACAAAACACCACCAAACTTTGAGCATAATTCATACCATTAAGTTCTTATTTCCACCAATCATACCACAAACCAACAATCAAGAAATATAAGAAATTATCCACTAGCACCACCATTCAAACCAATCCGTTCATCACACCCACAAACCAAACAAAATAGAAAGTAGATATTCATGCCAACTCATCAATAATTCCATCCAAAATCACTATCAAACCATAAAAATCATTAATCCACATCCAAATCCAAATTAGATCAAATCAATCATTATACAACCCAATCGAATAAACTCCAATTCAAAGTAGAAATCATCCGACAAACAAACTAACTAAATGCAAGATAAGATAGGAGAAGAGAGGGGAAGAATGAACCAAGGCACCGGCTACCGGCACATCCCCCCAAACATAGTCAAGTGAGACTAAGTTTGCAAAAATGGTAGATGGTGCAGCATCACTCCACTCGACCCTGTGGTGATCGGTCACGGCGGCGGCGAAGGTATGGCACTGGAATGCAGCACAACAACTTATGAACATCCCCCTGAACCTCATCCACTCTCCAATGGAGAACAGCAAATCTAACAGCAATAGTAGCCTGGTCAGAAACATATCCCGTCCGAAAAGAGGAAAGTCACCATGCAAGGCCATTATCCGCACATCTAAACCCTGCATAGACACAGACAAAGATGCAACAGAGTCAGTGGTATGCTGCATTGTCAAGACTAGCCGCTGTTGCCGATCCTCCATAGATGGCTGCGATGGTGCCCCAGTGCTTGGCCCAGCTCCTAGTCCTCCGGGTTGCTGCTCCCCAGGTAAATGATTTAAGATTGTGAAGAAACCCTCCTAGGACAACACACCCACTACATCCTTGTGATCCTCCGAGTCCAACAACCAATTGGACTTATCTGCCAAGTTCGCCACATAAGTGTACTCCTCACAAGGTAAACGAATAGCCAAATTCTCAAACTTGTAATACACTTCACCACGACGACCTGGAACCAAAATTCTACCCACCACAAGAGATACAGTATCCAACAATACCCCGGGAGCAAAGGCTCCCGACAAATGAACACCCAACTTCTCCAAAATAAGAGTAATCATACCACCACAAAAAGAAGGAGCCTTAGAATTCGACACCCTACTCCATCCATCCATTAACATAGCACCCATGGATAAACTCTTCCCATTCATCAAAGAATGCAACATATAGAGCTCACACAAAATCATATTACTTGATTCATACCTACCACACACCGAACCACCAACCAACTTATGAATATATCTAATCATAGGATTCTTAATAGTGGAAGCTCTACAAGACATAATGTTAAACGACCTTTCAAATTTCACCCCAGAAATTGACTCCCAAAATTCACCTATATTCACATCTTCAAGCACAAACAAAGAATCCACCTCACAACCAAATATTGTATCAACTTCATGCCTTTGTAAAAAATGCTCTTTACCTCTAATTTTGAACTTCATTGAGAGCGGATTACCACCTGGGCCCTTCAAGATCGTCACCGAGGCTAGGAACTCCTCTGACAACTCCATGTACGTCGGCCAACTTACCGTGAGGAGCTTCTTCCATCCAATGCCCTTGAGGAGACTCCACACAACATCTTTCAATCCCAATGTCTCCAACGTCTCACGACAAAGGTACTTAGTCCCCACAATCTGCTTCTCTGCCAGATTCTTGTACCTCTCAAATTCTTCATCATCGAAACCCTGGCGGCGACTAAGAGAAGAAGTCGATGCTCCACGCGCTCTCTTTCTAGCCATAGACAAAATTGAAGGATGAGAAACTCACAAATCAAAGCAATAAAGTGTTAGGGAAAATTGGGAAAGTGAAATTTCGACCGAAACCAAGATGGGGCGAAATGGGCTCTGAAATACATCTTAAAATAGCGCGTGGCTCGACCGATCCTGGGCAGGATCGACCAAACCAAGGGTCTGGCCGAGCGAATTTGAAATCATGATCCAGATCGACCAAGCCAAATCTGGCTCGACTGATCCGTCCCCCTGCCCCACGAAAATATGAAAATCTGTGACACCTTCCTGAGTTGGGGCGATCCAAATCGGTCCGAGGCAAGATTTCCCTCTGTGTTCGCCACTTTTTCAACATTCCTTCTCCAATGTTCAACACCATTTCGGGTTTGCACCTCCTCAAATCTTAATCCTTTCATCACAACACAATGCAAGTCTGTAGAAACAACCAACAATCAAGCATCCTTCTTCCAAAAACAAATAAACAACCAAAATCATAAAATTGAACAACTAAAGACTTATTCAAAAATTAACATAACCAAAGCAAGTAAACGTTGGGTTGCCTCCCAACAAGAGCTTCTTTATGGTCATTAGCTTGACTTCTTACCTCGAGTTCGTCAATCATGATCAAAAGAAGCTGATCCAGAGCTCGTACCTTTGTCAAGTAACCAATGCTCGTCTGGGAAGACCAACTTTTGCCTTGCACTCCGAGGTGGCTCCTCATCCACTCTAGCCTTCTTTGTTCTTCCTTGTTCGTTCTCCAAATAATCCCCCGGATTGTGATGCGGCTAAAAGTTCAATAAAAATTAAACTCTTAGCTACACAAGAATAAAATTTGTCAAATCCAGGTCCTTCTTCCCTTCGCCCGCTAGATTACCGGGATACTATAGCAAAGTCTAATAGCTAGGTAACATAAAATCGTTGAGTGATTTCTATCAAACTAGGCAATCAATTTAAACCTATGCTAACAACATATAACAAGTAATGAATTAAACCTACAACCAATATTAAGTCTCAAAACAATCATTAAATTCTCTCCACACATTGGTAAACCAAGACAAACAAATACTCAAATGAGGTAGATAGGGTGTTGAAATAAACATAGATTTAATCCAATTAGATTAATCATTGATGTAAACAAGTTTTAATTCCTATGAGGTTGAGCAACCGACTCTTTTCTAGTCAATCCCCTTTGTACCGGTGAATTGTCCGTTGATGAAATTAGAAATCTCAAACAACTACGTTATCAATCCCTAACTCACTCCAAAACTTCCATCGATTATTGCCCTACAATCTTAGCCCCGCACATGGATTGGAACTAAAACTATATGATTATGCACTTTTCATGACGATTCCGTCCGCGTATTGGCTGCAACGTTCACATCAACTACCTATAGATTGGCTATAACCTACATCTAATAGGTATGAACAAGCTCAAGTGCAAATCAACCCCTCATAGGAAACTAAACAAACAATTATCAAACCTAATCTTCATGCATCCTTGTTCAAATCAACATCCAAATTGAATTAGAGCAACATACCTCTCAATTGTAACAATACAAAGTTGAAATCAATTACATCCATTACAATTGATAAGTAGAAAGTGAAATCTTCCCCAATTGGATTTGCTAGGTCTTGATCTACCCCCTTGGATCTTCAATTCTTCTCCAAGGATTGATGAATTAGCTCATTGATACCTTGGGTGAGGTTTGAAAGGGATGGAAAATGGAATCGTAGAGAGAATTTAGGTGGAAGTTATGAAAAGTTATGAATTAGTTCTGAAAATAACTGTTTTCCCCCTTTTATAATGAGCAAACAGGGCCTCGGATCGCCCGGGCCAAAGTTGGCTCGCCCGGGCGAGCACAGAACAGCAAAACACCAAAGTCCCGCTTTGGCTCGGCCGAGCCAAGGGTGGCTTGACCGAGCCACCTCTCTGAAGGGCTTGGCTCGACCGAGCCAAGTTGGCTCGGCCAAGCGGAGTCTCTGAAATGCCCCCTGCACCCTTCCTGCTCTGCTCGGTCGATCCTGCTTCCTTTTGACTCCTAGCTCGGGCGATTTTCATCCAAAACTCATCCAAAAGTGTTGTTTATGCCCAAAACACGTCCTACAACATTTCAAACATGAAAACACGAAAATAAGACAAAAGAACAACGAAAGCATATGATATGAGGGTAAAATGGCCACAAACATGCATGCGCACACATCGAAAAATAGGTCATTTTACGCACATATTAGATTGTCGTACTCCTCATTCACCGCATCCATATGAGCTAATCCCGGATCATCATATTCCTTAAGTCTCTTCCTTAAACCTCCTTTATCAACTTCCACTTGCTCCTCAACTCTCATCTCATCTAGATTTCTTGAAGGTAAGGAGAAAACAACTTCTTTTCCACAACATCGGAGAGTTATTTCACCATTTTTCTTGAATAAAGCATCGGCCGTATGCAAGAATGGCCTTCAAAAGGATAGGTGAATATCCCCTTTGTTCTCCATTTCCACAATCAAGAAGAATGTAAAGCTTGAAATCTCCACATGCACGTCTTCAACAACCCCTCGAGGGCAAAACAGGGCATGGTTAGCCATTTGAAGCACTTGGCTAGTGGGCTTCAATCACCAACATTCAACTCCTTATACAAGCTCCAAGACATGACATTTACACTCGCCCCAGAATCACACAAGGCTTTCTTAACATTTGTGTCCCCTATCTTGCAACTTACGACGAAACTTCCTGGGTCTTCCTTCTTGTTAGCCACTCTTTTTCCTCCTTGCTCATCTCTTTCATCTCTCAAGTCTTCTTCATCTTTCAACTCTTCCTCAATTAATTCATCAAGCAATGGCACACGTTGTATCTCCTCCGAATAGGCATCTCGATGTCCCCTTTCCTCACATAATAAAAAAAATAACTTCTTCGCCTCGAACTTCCTTCCTATCATTGACGTTTTCCTCTACAACAACTTTTACTTCTTCTTTAGCCAAAGGTTTTTCTTCCACTTCAAACTCCAAATTCTCCAATTTTGGAGTCATGACCAATGTCATCTCATCTCGAGTTTGCTCACCTTCAACCATGCTACAACTCTTCTTTTGTATGACCTCCATATCACTCGGGAACTTCCCATCTTGGTCCTTCCCGCTAAGTTGCTTAACAATAGATGATATTTGCAATTGATTTTCCGCAAACATTTTGTCATACTTTTCGAACCACTTCTCTAACTCCTCACTAGGATTTTTTCTAAGTTCTTGATTGTCAAATCTACCACTTCCCCCTACATAGCGGCCTTGACTACTACTTCCCCCACTCTCCAATTGCATCAGAGGTTTTAAAGTGTTACTGGGGTTCGCGTAGTAGAAGTTCGGGTGGAAGCAATTAGAGGGGTGATAAAACATATTTCATATTTCATCAACATTAAATCATCCCTTCTACCACCCGAGGTAGACAATGCATCAAGCTTCTTCTGTATCATGGCGATCTCCTCTTTTAACTCCTCACTTTCCTTCATCTCATTTACCGTCTTGATCGACCGGTAATCCTTCTTCTTTTTTGGCCAATGATAGCTATTCTCTGGCATTTATTCGATTGTCCTCCAGGCTTTGTCTTCCTCTTGATCTAGGAAGGCACCTCCCGATGAGGCATCCATCATAATCTTCGTCTCATAGTTCAAACCCCCATAGAACTGACAGAGTTGTTGACTCCGTGAGGGCCCATGCCTTGGACACTTCCAGAGTAAATTCTTGAACCGATCCCATGCCTCATATAGTGGTTCATCATACCGCTGTCCAAATAAAGTAATATCAGCTCACCTCTTCAATGTGAGACTAGGAGGAAAGAACTTAAACAAAAACTTCTCACGTAGTTCCTCCCATGTGGCTATGTTTGATTTATCGAGCCCCTCGAAGCAATGTCTAGCACCATCACGTAGGGAGAAAGAAAACAACCTCAACCGGATTTGGTCTTGTGGCACTTGATTGATCTTAATTGTATTTGTTATCTCCAAAAATCTTGAGATATGAACATTCAGATCTTCTGTTGCATGTCCCTCAAACTGATTATTCTGGATTATTTGGACCAATTGAGGTATAATCTTGAATTGAGTAGCGTTCATTCCCAAGTGGAACCCCCCGGTTGCTTGCTCTCCTTGTGGTCTAAATAAGTTTTGTAGTGGCCTTCACGGTTCATTTCTTTCATTCATCATAGCCCTCATGAGTTCCAATTGTCTTTCCAACTCATCAATCCTTCCCGTATCTTGCTGGTTCTCCATTTCAAATTCAACTTCTATCCCTTCACACCTTTGTCGAAACTTTTGTTCTTCTATCAAACGAGCATTTGATCTCGTTAACATAAACCATCTACACTTCCAACAAAGCAAATTTTAAACAAAAGACAAAAATCCAACAACTAGATAAAAACTAATAACAAACAATAGCTAACAATCTAATAGATAAATTGAAAAACACCTACCCTACAATATCCACACTTTCAACAATATCCAAATACCTACAAATTAAGTTCCCCGGCAACAGCGCCAAAAACTTGATGGACACTAAAATGATTGCTCAGTTTCAATGCAAACCAAGTAATAATATCAATCCAGATCACTATCTCATTTCGCCCAATGGATTACTATCTAATCGTGTGGAATTTCATAGCTAGGAAAATCAATAGTCATTGAGTCGTATTTTAACAATCTAGGCTTGCAGGTAAACTAAACAAGAACAAATTGGAAGCAATAGCCACAAAACATGATTCAAAAATTTGTAAACGAAACCAATACTTCAAATTCTTCAAAAGCTTGGTAGAACAAGATTCACAAATACTTAAGAGAGATATAATCAATGTTGATAAGAATGCGAAAGTGCTCCAATTAAGTTGAACTTAGATGCAAACACTATTTAATCCCTAAATGGATGGACTATTACACTATTCTAGCAAATCCCCAATCACGACAAATTGACCGTAGATGACATTAGAAACCTCAAACCACTACGTTATTAGCTTTTAACTCACTCCCTATGGCTCGTAAATCATCATCCTATGCCATTCCTCCGCACAGGGATTAGATCGAGAAACACAAGAAAACATGCTAATCATGACGCTCCTATCTGCGTATTGGCTGCAATATTCAAGTCAATTATCACCTAAGTTGGCTCTTACCTACACCTAGGTGAATAGGAATAAGATCTAGCATGATTCAGTCTCATACAGGGAGGTAAACATGCACAATTCAACCTAATCATCACACATCTTTATTCAAATCAACATCCAAAAGAAGTTTAGAACACCATACCTATCAATTGGATCATTACAACGTTGAATTGAAATCAAACCATTACAATTGATAGATCTAGAGAGATTTCTTCCCCAAATTTAGTATCTTGATCTTGATCAACCCTTGGACTCTTCAAATCTTCACGAAGTGAGGTTGGATTAGATCTTTGTCACCTTGGATTAGGTTTGGAAAGAGATAGTAGATGGAAGTGTAGAGAGAATCTATCTAATTATCGTGTAAAAGTGAAAAAAGTTCTCATAAAATTCAAAATTCCCCCTTTTATAACGAGCTGGCAAAGCCTTGGATCGCTCGGGACGAGATCCGATTGCCCGAGATTACTTGAAACAACAAAACTGCCAAAACAACCCACTTTAGATTGGCCGGGAAGGTTTTGGCTCAACCGAGATCTGCCTCTGAAATGGCAGATCGGCCGAGTTATTCACAGGGTTGCCCGGGCTATTCATCTGAAATGCCAAATCGGTCGAGACCCTATTACAACAAACATTCTACGTGGATAGCTTTGCCCTCAGCCCAAGGTTTCGTACATGCATCTCGTAGACCTTCCGAGGCAGAGCCTTTGTGAATGGATCCGCTAGATTATTTCTTGTATCAATATTCTCTACTAGCACATCACCCCTTGCTACGATTTCTCGTATAATATGGTACTTCCTTTCAATGTGTTTTGTTGCTCTGTGAGTTCATGGTTCCTTTGAATTAGCCACAGCTCCCGAATTATCACAGTATATCGTGATTGACTTGGGCAGCTTAGGAATCACGTCCAACTCCAGAAGGAAGTTTCGAAACCATACTGCTTCTTTCGAAGCTTCAGAAGCTGCCACATATTCTGCTTCCATGGTGGAGTCCGCAATGCACTTCTGCTTTGCACTCCTCCATGACATGGCCCCACCTCCCAATGTAAACACATAGCTAGAGGTGGACTTCTTTTCGTCTCAGTCTGCCTGGAAATCCGAATCAGTATAACCCACAGGGCACAACTCTTCACACTGATAGACGACGCAATAGTCTCTAGTCCTTTTCAGGTATTTGAGTATGTGCTTTACCGCGGTCCAATGCGCCTGTCCAGGGTTAGACTTGTATCTTGCTACCATGCCTACAGCAAAGCAGATATCTGGCCTCGTACATAGCATTGCATACATGAGGCTCCCCACGGCCGATGCATACGGCACGTTCCTCATTTCATCTTTCTCCCTTTGTGTCACCGGACACTGATCCTTGGAAAGATATATGCCATGTCTGAAGGGTAACAGACCTTTCTTGGCAGTTTGCATGCTGAAACGGGCAATCACAGTATCCACATATGATCCTTGAGACAAGGTCAACATCCTCTTATTGCGCTCCCGCAATACTTTTACCCCTAGGATGTATCCTGCCTCCCCAAGGTCCTTCATATGAAACTGCTCGGATAACCACCCCTTTATGCCCGACAATACTTCCACATTGTCGCCAAATAGGAGAATATCATCTACATAAAGTGCAAGGAACACCATGCTTCCGCTGACACATAGACGGTACACGCAACTCTCGTTTCACCATTGTGAAAATCCATAGGATTTAATCACTTCATCAAAACGCAGATTCCATGACCGTGAAGCTTGTTTAAGTCCATATAGCGACTTCCTTAGCTTCCAGACCAAATGTTCTTCGCCCTTCTGCACATAACCTTCTGGCTGTTGCATATAGATGTCCCTACCTTCTTCAAGGTACCCGTTTAGAAACGCGGTTTTGACATCCATCTGCCAGATTTATAGGTCTTTATGTGCTGCTATGGCTAGGAGTATACGAATGGACTTAAGCATGGCTACCGGTGAAAAGGTCTCGTCATAATCTACACCTTCTTTCTGACTATAACCCTTCGCCACCAGCCTTGCTTTGAAAGCTGTAATTTCTCCATTCGCTCCTTTCTTTTTTTTGTATACCCATTTGCACCCTATGGCTCGATAGCCATCTGGCAAATCAGTTTTCTGGTATACATCCATAGTCGTAATGGATTCTATTTCTGAATCCATGGCGATCAGCCATTTGTCTGCATCTTTATCAGATACCGCCTCGTCATATGTCCAGGGATCGGTATCATCCAGTCCATTTTCCGGGATCAAGTCAGAAGAATCTCCCACGAACATGTACCTTTCGGGTTGGTGGATAACCCTCCCACTGCGACGAGGTATCTGAACCGTGTCAGTAGTTGGCACAGTACGCGTTGGTCCCATACCTTGCATTAGTGGCAGTGTTGGTATAGCCTCACCTATTGTAGGTGGATTTACCATTACACTGGGCTTTCCTGATGGAATTGCTTCCTTGTCCTCAAGCTCGTGGAGGACAATTTCACTCTTGGATCTGTGGTTTCTTACATATTCGTCCTCCAAGAATCTCGCGTTGGTACTGACAACGACTTTCTGATTCTCAGGACAATAGGAGTAACCACCTTTCGTTTGCCTGGGATATCCTACAAACAGCATCAGCTTACACCTACTTTCTAACTTATCAGGTTCCTTTGTCAACATATATGCTGGACAACCCCAAACCCTCACTCTGTTCAAACTTGGCTTTCGCCCATACCAGAGTTCCAGAGGTGTTTTAGGAACTGATTTAGAAGGTACCAGGTTAAGCAAATAGGCCGCTGTCTCCAAGGCATATCCCCAAAACAAAATCAGCAAGCTTGCATAACTCATCATCGACCTGACCATTTCTAAGAGAGTTCTATTTCTTCTTTCCGCTACACTATTTTGTTGAGGGGTTCCTGGTGCAGTCCACTGGGATGTAATCCCGTTATCTGACAAGTACTGCAAGAACTCGTTATTGAGGTATTCTCCACCACTATCTAATCGTAGTGTCTTGATAGGCTTACCTAGCTTCTTTTCTACCTCAGTCCTAAATTCTTTGAATTTCTCAAAGCATTCAGACTTATGGTGAAGTAAATAGACATATCCGAATCTTGAGTAATTGTCAATAAATGTGGCAAAGTACTCATAACCTCCACGAGCTTGCGTGGACATTGGTCCACATAAGTCAGAGTGGATCAATTCCAACACATTCTCTGCTCGAGACTGACTTGCCTTAAAAGGTCTGGTCGTCATCTTTCCTTCTATACAGGACTCACAGATTTGATGCGGTACCACTTGGAAAGAATCCAAGAGCCCATCGCATGCTAATCTTTTAATCCTCTTTAGATTGATGTGACCTAGTCTCAAGTGCCAGAGATATGTTTGATCCTCATCGGAAGAAAACTTTCACTTTAAATGATTATTATTATTGGATGAGTTTGCAACATTCACGGAAGATTTATGCATACAATCTATGATATAGAGAGAGTCAATCAGTTTGCCATGACAGATAACACTGTTATTACCAAAGATAGAAACTCCACTATCAAAAATAACTGAATATCCATCACAAAATAACTTGGAAACTGAAATTAAGTTCCGCCAAAAAACCGGCACATATAAAACATCTCTCAAAATCAAAACACTGTTTTCTAAGCATAAAGTAAAATCTCCAATGGCTACTGCTGAGACTCTCTCTCCGCTGCCCATTGAGATGGTAATCTCGTCATGCTTCAGCTGCCTTGTCGGCCTGAACCCCTGCAAAGTATAACAAACATGGTCAGTAGCTCCAGTATCTACTACCCAAGAATGAGTATAAACCGATGCTAAATATGTTTTTGTTATAAATGCACATGACGCACCTTGTCCAGTCTTCCTGACTTGACAATCTTTCTTCCAGTGACCAGCCTTGCCACACCTGAAACACTTGTCCCTTTTAGCAGGCACGCCCGGTGTCCTTTTTTACTTTCCACCAGAAGTTGTACCTTTGGCTTTCTTCTTAAACGTTCCTTTGTGCCTCTTGCCAACCAGCGCAACAGGACGATTGCTAGAAGTAGCCAAAGCAACTTTTTCTGGCTGCATAACTGATTTCGCCGCCATCAAGTCATTGAGTAGCTCGTTAAGTGTGTACTCTTTCTTGTTCATGACAGCATTCAGTCTAAAGTTCTCATAGGACTTTGGCAGAGAGTTGAGGATGATATCAACCTGCGCTTCTGCATTGATACCACCTCCGTGCAGCGTGAGCTCATCCATGAGGTGAATCATGCCGACCACGTGCTCTCTGACCGAGCTACCTTCTGCCATTTTCTTTCCCACGATTTCCCTCATGAGATTGAATCTGACTACTCGGTCTGACTCACCATAGGTCGCTGTGAGGCTGTCCATTATGTCACTAGCATTATCATATGAATGATGCTGCTGTGCAAGTACCTTGGACATAGTAGTCATCATATAGCATTTCACTATATTGTTTGACTTGAGCCACTTCTTATAGTAGCTCCTTTCCTCATAAGTCGATGCATTAGTGAGATCAGCCGGACGAGGCTTATCAAGGACAAACTTGTGCTCCTCTGCGACAAGGATGTAATCATAGTTGCATTTCCATTCTTGGAAATTAGGACCGGTTAATTGGTTTTGTGCTAAGATATTGATTACATTCGGTAAAGACATGTCTGAAAACAATAAATTAAAAAACAGAAATTAAAACATAGTCGCAAACTATTGAAACAATTAAATATTGAAACCTTATGATAAAACAATATTAATGTTTCCTCCAACTTGCCTAAGTATTACTATTGCAAGCCACACATATGGACGTTTACAACAAAACACTTAACCAGACTGCATCTTTCAATTCCAGTCCTTTAATTCCAATCCATGCCCAGGTTCCTAAGACAAATGGAATTAATAATTGGAGACTAACTTAAGACCATATTATCCTACTGAGCAGGGACATCACAAATGAGTTATACTCTGGATAACATCTAACCTAGCTTACCACCAAAGCCAACCCTCCCATATAAGGATCTATTAGAACACACCCGATCCATATAATAAGGCTGTCTCATTTAATTCAATCCCTAGAGAACTTATGAAAATTCAATACGCAAGCTACACATGTAGACGTTTACGCATGAGCTCCCACTTCTCACATAAATTAAATGTTTGTTTTAAGAAATCCTATCTATTAGAACTTATAAATAATAAATTAAGTATGCTACACATGTAGACGTTTACCTAATAAATTATCCACTTCCAATAAATGATCGCTTTGTGGAGGTCTTACTAAATTATGAGCTTAGTAATTTTTTAGTTCATAAGGTTCAATTGCATAGATTATTTTATGTAGCCATAATTATAACATTGCTCAAATTCTATCATGCATAGCATGAACTCCGAATTTATAGTTATAATTAATTACACAAAATAAATCACATAGCATGCTTTAAAGCTGTAAATAAAAGCAGTAAACGTGCTCCTATTATCTACAACATGCTTGTATGCTGCGCAATTAAATTAAACACGTATATCATGCGAAGACAAATAATAAAGCAAATAAAAAATGTCCTCGTGGCCCCATGATACGAAATAAAATTAATTCTAACTATTACAAGTTGGAATTAATAATACAGATCTTCGACTGGGCTCCCACTACTTGGACTGAGATCTGAATTCATTTTCTGAATTTGGGCCTCCAAGATTTGATTTATCAGAAAATTGGACAACTGGGCCAGTTAACCAAATCGCGGACCTAGGCACACATTGCAAGCCCAATAGCCCGAGAGAACTTGGCCCGACGAGTCACCACCGGAGAACTACCACCGCCGGCGACTCGCCGCCGCCGTGAGGGCTCTCGGAATTGCGCAACAGCCATGCACGTACGTGCATGGTTGTAGCCTGCAATCATCTTCCTCTGACCGTTGCCCGTTTCGCATGCCGCCGCCCCGGCTTGCCCCAACCATCGCCCGAACCGCCGTTCACTCTTCTTCTCCACCGTCGGCCTCCGTGACTCTCCGGAATCGCGCAAGAACAGAATCGGGGCTCGTGCAAACCACGCGAAAAACCCTAGGGTTTTTCCCGCGTTCTGGCTGCACGCCCAGCTCGTCGCCGCCCTAGCCCGCATCGCCGGTTCCGAGCCACCGCTGCACCACCGACGACGACCGAGGGGCCCGCGCCTGCCACCGGCGAGCACGCGCAAGGCTGCGCGCGTGCGTGCGCCCCCCGTCGTGCCCAGGCCCGCGCGCCGTCGTCCCGGCCGGAGCCTGCCTGCCCCTTCGCATCGTCGCCCTCGCCCGGAGCCGCCACACCCAGCCTTGGCCGGCCATGGGCCGCGCGGTCCCTGCCTGCGTGCGCGCGCGCTGAAACCCTAGGGTTTTCGCGTGTGGCTGCGCCGCCGCCGTGGCCCCACCGTGCGTCCTGCCACCGTGCCTGACCGCCGTGCACGGCCGTGCTGCTGTGCCGGCACTGTCATGCATTGTGCGGCCCTTCGTTCTTCGTGTTCTTCGTGTTCTTCATTTTTCTGTTTTACAGATTTAATTTTTAAATAAAAGATTACATTGAATGATCCTAATTACAATCTAAAAAATCTAAATCTAACCACGGATTTATCTCGTGGGTGAAAAATGAATCCATATAAAATGGCGGATTAACCCGAGAATCTCGAGGATGGAAAAACGTACAATCAATCCAAAACCATCCATTGAAAGAAATCAATAATAATAATCATGCATAATCATAGGCAATATTACTTTTTCGATAGAGCCAATTAATTAACCTCGCTCTGATACCAATTGAAGGGATTCATGAACTGAATCACGAAATCCGTTTGCCAAAGATCGTTAATTGGAATATCAAAAATAAATTGCTATGCCTATGAACAATCCTAGCATCCTCCTATATTATTATGCATAAGAAGGTTTATGCGGAATACCTGGATTGATGAACTCTGAAGAACGCGTGCGCGGAGATGCCCTTTGATCTTTCCCACGCACAAAGATTTAATTTCCTAGCAGATTGAGGAAATAAATCTATGAAAATAATAATAACATTTTCGAAAACAAAAGGAGAGAGAGAAGAAGAAAAATCCTCCTGATTTGATCTTCTGATCTGTATCCCAACTCGATCTGGAAATCTGGTGAAGATTCTCTATCAGATCCCTTGCCCGATTGAGAAGCAGCATTTCCTCCTCGTTCTCAGATCTTAGTCGATCACCACAGCTCCCAGAACTGGTTTGCTGTGTGCAACTTATGATCTTGTGGTGTGTTGAGATCTGAGGAACTGAGGCCTATTTATAGGAAAATACTGGACTTTTATTGGGCTTGAGTTTCATGGGCCAGACCAGGGACCAGAATGCAAATAGCAAATATGGCCTATCAATTAATTAATTCCCATATTCAACCCAGAATATAATTAATTAATTAATATTGATTCATTCCACCAGAGAATCAATACTGTCCTACCTATTTGCTACCACGTTTTGAGGTACGGGTTGCATGGGCTCGATATATCCCCACATTTAAGGTTACAGACATTTGTTAATTAATTTAAGCTCTGACAAGCTATTTACTTAATTAACATCTTACATTCCTGAGTCAATCCACTCAAACCTTTTCACTTATGCTTGAATTTAATCAGCCTGCAGGACTTAGCATAACGAACCTTTTGAGTTGTTCAGGGAATGTCACCATCCTATACTGGATGTGGTTACCTAGTTCCAGTACCAAACAGTCATACACAGACTGCTATTACCCAAGATACATATATACAAGTCAACTAGAGTCTTTCACTACAACTCAAAGTAATACACAATCTGCATATACTTCTGTACCTTCATTTAGGCTTAGGATCTCGTCAAGCCATAGAGATCTAGATTCTTTTAATGTCAGATAAAAGAATCGATCTCGACTTAGGTCCTTATCAATGTGTGCCCCCACACCAGCATACCAAGCCATCCAAGATAAGATGCTTATTACTGCGTATGTTGCAGCCTACACCGACAGTTTATCCTGGAACTGTCTCAGCTGTGATAACTATTTATATCTCGCTAGGTCAAACGATCCATACAATCTTCCGTGATCTTCTACACACCGTATGATCTCCCTATCGACGAGATAAGAGGATAATTGCGTTTGCGACACATGTTTGTTAATTCAGACAAGAGATGAACATACAACATTTATGATTCCCAGTATATTAACCAATCGACCTTGTACATAATATACCAATCATAATGTTTTCAGTATATAAATCCATCATCTGTGAAGTTCAAAATTAGAGGTAAAGAGTTTTTATTGAGAAGGCATGAGCTTGATGAAATTTTTAGTTGTGCTAAAGACTTCATGTTTATTCCTGATGCACTTGATCTTGCTCAATTTTGGGAGTCGATTTCTGGGATAAAAACTTAAGGTGTTTTTAATATTATGTCTTGCAAGTCATCTTCCATTAGAAATCCTATACTTAGGTACATTCATAAGGTGATAGGGGGGGTCGGTTTGTGGTCGTCATGAGTCGGGCAATGTGATTATTTTGGAGGTATATTTTCAATTTCCTATGATGAATGGGGTTAAGTTTTCAATAGGTGGATTGTTGATAGATGGTTGGAGTAGTTTCTACCATTTGGAATCTACATTTATTTGTGGTGGTGGAATGCTAACTCTAATTTTTTAAGCATTTGGTATTGAGTTGTTGGGTGTTTTTGCCCCTGGATTGCTTCTTAATACTACTGCGTTGGTTGCCGATAAGTTTTTGGTTCCTTCTCGGCGTGGAGAGTGTTATTATTATAGATTTGGTGAGAAGGTGATTGAATTGCCTTATTATGCACTGACTGAGGTTGATAATTTTGAGGATAGATCCGACTGGTTGATGGACTCTGTGGACCATTTGGGTTTTGTTGGGGCTTTGCCAAGTGTTGGGATAGTCGAGGAGCAGCAATTTGAGGAACACAAAGTAGGAACAAGTTTGCAATTGTTACCACCACCACCTGTTGACGACTGGCGGCAATGAGATCTTAAGGAAATGAATTACGCTCAAATTTGGTGGTGTTTATGTTTATGTTGAGCAGGTAGCATAAGTGTTGGTCCCGGATCAGAGTACGTATAATGTGCAGCGGAAGTATAAGAACAGTTATTTGCACTCTTAAAGCAGACAGTCCAAGTTCAAACTAGCAACTCAATTTAATCAACAATTTTAAAATGACAGTTTGTGTTAGCCAGAAGTTTTAGGTATCCACTTTACAGTTATACGCAGTCAACAATTATACACAATACTTTTAGAGAAGTGTTTAAGGTTTTAAAACACAATTGAAAATTGTATGGTGCGTAATGAAAAGGAAAAAACTGTAAATGATGCAGGATATTTATAGTGGTTCGATGCCTTAAGTCCTACATCAAGCCTTCGGAAATAAATTCAGTAATTCACTAAGTAATGAAGATACAATCCTCACGATCTATAAACAAATGTTGTAGAAACCACCGTCCACAGCAAACTAGATCACTCGCCCTGGCAGTTGTTCTTCACTCCTTCAGTTCCTCAAAGCCAGGTGGCACTTTGAAGTTTTCTCAGAACTGGCAGTCGTCGGAAATGGATTGAGGACAAACCTCCCTTCTCCTTCTCCGGTGGTTGGATGGTTGAGTTCTTCCCAGAACATATGCTGGTTTGCAAAAGCCCGTAATAACCTGGTCTTCTTAGAGAATCAGGCTGTTGTGTTCTCACTTGAAAAGTAAGAATACCAACAGGGTAGACTAAGTCGAAAGACTTAATCCTCGTGTACACAAGAGTCACACGGTGAATCTCTGAAGATTTCTTAAGCAATAAAGCCTCGTGTTCAATGAATGAACCACGGAGTTAAAGCTTTCTTGCTAGAGAGCTTTTAATGCTTTGAGCTTTAAATTCGGCAGAGTGACGACAAGATTTTTAAGTGCTCGATCAGATATGTTTGTATTTGATCCTCCTGCTATTTATAGTTGGAGATTCAAAAATAGCTGATAGAGACATTTCGAAGGATGCCCAATCAGTGCCCATCCTTCTCTGTAAAGTAGACCTGCTCGAATGCCTTTTCTGAATCACTGCCCTACTTTTTGCAGGGTCTGTTTGTACTTGTTGTGTTAGACGCCGAACAACTTTTATGACTGATCGACATCTTGATTTTCACGTGTTTCTTTGATGTGAAGCTATCTTGGTCTAAAACTTTGAGTGCCTCTCAACAGTTTCCTTATGAAAACCGTGTCCATAATTTTCTTGCTATACGATCCTTGACAGTTGAAAAACTATCTGCACAGTTTTTCACGTATGTTACTCTGCACAACTGTCCTCGTCCATTATTGTTGATAGTTTTCTCGTCTGGACGACTTCCACAGTTTTTGAAAGTTTTCTTCTCCTAGACTATTACAACTCGATCCTCCTAGACAAGAAATACATGAGGTAATAACTCTAAGGTCTAAACTTTGGTACACAGTTTTGACACATCAAAACATCAAATTAAAGGTGGGATTTCTACATCCATACCTAGCAATTTCCCCCTTTTTGATGTTATCAAAACCAAACCTTTTAAGTCGAAAAGAAGATGCAGTTGCTCTGAGTTTACAAGGTTTGAAAATTTAACACTGCTCAGAACTGTGCTTCTTCTATACTCGACCTACTCTAACTGATCTTCCCCCTGACTGGGAGAGATATTTCTTGATTAACATTAATCAGTTTAGAGCGATAAAAAAATGATGATCACACTGGAACATGTGAATTCAGCTAAGCACAAGGGTAAGAGACAATGAGCAATTGTCTTCAAACCAAGTCCAGATGGAATGCATGAAGCAAGCCAGAGAGCAGTAGATGTTCATTGTCACTTTTTTATGTCAAAAAGGGGGAAGAAAGGAGAGATGATTAAGTAAAGCTGCAGTTGCAGTTGATGGAGAGGCAAAATGAGCTGATTCATTTTGCCTCTCCATCAATATACCTAGCAATTTCCCACT